>CM051258.1:60364808-60369808 GCA_027921565.1 Artemia sinica | reverse complement strand
CATAGTTGTTGGACCTTTCAACTAGGCTGAACATAAAGGTAGTCTCAAAATTTTTTTGGGATGTGTTTGGAGAATTAAGGATATTGGAAGTAGGGATGGTTGCCCTAGAGTCACTTTTGATTCTTAAAGGGGCACTAGAACCTTTCAGTCTCTAATCAGTTGTGTTCCGTCCAAAACATCTACGACAACTTCTTCTATGTTAAGTGCTTTGGTAAAAAAAAAATAAATAAATAATAATTAGTAGTAGTATTAGTAGTATTAGTAGTGGTAGCAGTAATAATAGTAGTAGTAGTAGCGATAGAAGAAGTAGCCTAATAGTAGTAATAGTAAGAACAGTAGTGAGTAGAGGTCTAAGTACTATTTTGCTTGCGCCCCTAGGAATTCCCATGTTATTTGCTTGGCTTACGTTCCTTCCCATGCTATTTGCTTGGCTTATGTTCTTCCTGTGCTATTTGCTTGGCTTATGTTCCCTCCCATGTTATTCTAAGGGCTTATGTTCCCTCCCATGTTATTCTAAGGGTTTATGTTCCCTCCCATGTTATTCTAAGGATTTTTGTTCCCTCCCATGCTATTCTAAGGGTTTATATTCCCTCCCATGCTATTCTAAGGGTTTATGTCCCCTTCCATGCTATTCTATGTTCCTTCCATTGTTATTCTATGGGACCTCTACACGTGATTAAACACGTTATGAAACTACGTGCTATTTGCTTATGCCCCGTTGGTACCATTCCAAACGAGCGGGGATTCCCCACCTGTTCCTAAACATTGCAAAAAAGATAGCAGTATGAACGGGGATTCCCCACACAAGTTTGTTTCAACTCTAAGTTTTTCAACCAGAGTGTTTTTCGAGTGTAGGATTTGCGAATTTGATCCTATTAAGGATTGACTTGAAATAAAAATTTTTAACAAGAAATGCCTGAAAAGTGTTTTCGGGGAGATGGGGTGATTGTGTACTGTATAATACACAAGTGATGTTTGGACAGTGTTGTCAATTTAAAATAGTTTAACGTTATACTATATGAAGAAGTTGATACTAAGAGGGGTGTAGATGACAAGAAAAAGAATTGTAATAACGAATAGCTTTACTTCTTCGAAGTGTTCCGTATAATACATAAGTGGTGGGGTGATGTCAGAAGGATCTCTTTGGGTTGTCTCTTTGGGTTGTTTGAGTCTTTTTGGTCTGTGTTTGTCTCTGGACTGTTTGTGTCTCTTTAGACTGTTTATGTTTCTATGGGCTATGTGTGTCTCTATAGGCTGTTTGAATCTTTTTGGTCTGTTTGTGTCTCTTTGGGCTGTTTGAGTCTTTTTGGTCTGTAGAGCGAGGATTCCCCCATTGATTCCTGGCACTAGGCTGCGCATACCAAGTTGAAAATTTGACAGAATGAGGTATTTGAGGTGGAACTTGAACTAAATCAAAATACACTATGTGCATGCAGATTTTCAAAATGGCATATCTCAAAAAGGGATTTGTGTATTAAGTTGAAACTTTCAGAGAGTGCTTAAAGGGAAAGTCAATTCACCAAAAGGAAATATGCGCACGCTCAGGCCCGGATAAAAGGGTTAAAGTGATTAGCAATTACGAGCGAGGATTCCCCCACTGGTTCCTGGCAGTAGGCTACTCATACCAAGTTGAAAATTTGACAGAATGAGGTATTTGAGGTGGAACTTGAACTAAATCAAAATACACTATGTGCATGCAGATTTTCAAAATGGCATATCTCAAAAAGGGATTTGTGTATTAAGTTAGAACTTTCAGAGAGTGCTTAAAGGGAAAGTCAATTCACCAAAAGGAAATATGTGCACGCTAAGGCTGTGGATGAGTTGTAAGGGAGTTGAGTTGCACGGAGGGTTCAGTTACATGGGGGGTTCAGTTAAAGGGGGTATAGTTAAATGGGGCTCAGTTACACGGGGTTTAGTTAAATGTGGTTGAGTTGCATGGGGGTTGAGTTGCACGAGGGTTCAGTTAAAGGGGGTTCAGTTGCACGGGGGTTTGAGTCATTTTTTAAGGGTTTGAGAGACTCAGTCGCATTGTATTTTCCATAATTTTCTTACAAGAAACTAGAGTTTACGGTAAAAAAACCCTTATTAGCTCAGATTTTATAGGAATAGTTTTATTTTTCGATCCGAAAATAGACTAAAGTTTCAGATTTGAACCAGAGAATTGTATTCTCCGTAATTTTCTTACATCTTTGGAAATCATTAACGATAACAAACATGTTTTCGACCAGATGAGTTTTTGAAAGCACATTCAGCATGGCGTGTGCTATTTTTTTTATCATGAACCCTTTAGAGACCAATTTGATCAACTTGGAGAAAGTTCAAATAGAATCGTTACTGATATTGATATTAGTGCGTAAACTACAAACTGACAAAAAATATCCAGAACTTTTTTTTCTTATAGCCTTGACTTTGAAGACATTTCTTCATCTTAATTGGCTTTAGAAATATCATGCAAAATAAAACTGGTGAAATAATTTAGGTCGTATGATAAATTTAATTTTTTTTTTTAATGCAGTAGTTTTTTAGTAGGGACATTCGATATCCTAAAAGTGTTTGTTTCAAACTTTTACCTTGAGCATCGATGTTGTTAGCAGAATTTCAAAAGGATCGCTTATGAGTGCTGGCGTATCTGATGAAATAATTTAGATCGTATGATAAATTTAATTTTTTTTTTCTTTGGGTTGTCTCTTTGGGTTGTTTGAGTCTTTTTGGTCTGTGTTTGTCTCTTTGGACTGTTTGTGTCTCTTTAGACTGTTTGTTTCTTTGGGCTATGTGTGTCTCTATGGGCTGTTTGAATCTTTTTGATCTGTTTGTGTCTCTTTGGGCTGTTTGAGTCTTTTTGGTCTGTAGAGGCGAGGATTCCCCCATTGGTTCCTGGCACTAGGCTACGCATATCAAGTTGAAAATTTGACAGAATGAGGTATTTGAGGTGGAACTTGAACTAAATCAAAAGACACTATGTGCATGCAGATTTTCAAAATGGCACATCTCAAGAAGGGATTTGTGTATTAGGTTGGAACTTTCAGAGAGTGCTTAAAGGGAAAGTCAATTCACCAAAAGGAAATATGTGCACGCTCAGGCCTGGATAAAAGGGTTAAAGTGATTAGCAATTACGAGCGAGGATTCCCCCATTGGTTCCTGGCACTAGGCTACGCATATCAAGTTGAAAATTTGACAGAATGAGGTATTTAAGGTGGAACTTGAACTAAATCAAAATACACTATGTGCACGCAGATTTTCAAAATGGCACATCTCAAAAAGAGATTTGTGTATTAAGTTGGAACTTTCAGAGAGTGCTTAAAGGGAAAGTCAATTCACCAAAAGGAAATATGTGCACGCTCAGGCTGGGGATGAGTTGCAAGGGAGTTGAATTGCATGGAGGGTTCAGTTACATGGGGGGTTCAGTTAAAGGGGGTATAGTTAAATGGGGTTGAGTTGCACAGGATTTGAGTTGCACGAGGGTTCAGTTGCACGGGGGTTCAGTTATATGCGGGGTTCAGTTACACGGGGTTTAGTTAAATGTGGTTGAGTTGCATGGGGGGTTGAGTCGCACGAGAGTTCAGTTAAAGGGGGGTTCAGTTGCACGGGGGTTTGAGTATTTTTAAGGGGTTTGAGAGACTCGGTCTTATTGTATTTTCCATAAATTTCTTACAAGAAACTAGAGTTTACGGTCAAAAACCCTTATTAGCTCAGATTTTATAGGAATAGTTTTATTTTTCGATCCGAAAATAGACTAAAGTTTCAGATTTGAACCAGAGAATTGTATTCTCCATAATTTTCTTACATCTTTGGAAATCATTAACGATAACAAACATGTTTTCGACCAGATGAGTTTTTGAAAGCACATTCAGCATGGCGTGCGCTATTTTTTTTATCAGGAACCCTTTAGAGACCAATTTGATCAACTTGGAGAAAGTTCAAATAGAATCGTTACTGATATTGATATTAGTGCGTAAACTACAAACTGACAAAAAATATCCAGAACTTTTTTTCTTATAGCCTTGACTTTGAAGACATTTCTTCATCTCAATTGGCTTTAGAAATATCATGCAAAATAAAACTAGTGAAATAATTTAGGTCGTATGATAAATTTAATTTTTTTTTATGCAGTAGTTTTTTACTAAGGACACTCGATATCCTAAAAGTGTCTGATCAAAACTTTGACCTTGAGCATCGACGTTGTTAGCAGAATTTCAAAAGGATCATTTATGAGTGCTGGCGTATCTGATGAAATAATTTAGGTCGTATGATAAATTTAATTTTTTTTTTAACACAGTAGTTTTTCAGTAAGGACATTTGATATCCTAAAAGTGTTTGATTCAAACTTTTACCTTGAGAATCGATGTTGTTAGCAGAATTTCAAAAGGATCGCTTATGAGTGCTGGCGTATCTGATGAAATAATTTAGATCGTATGATAAATTTAATATTTTTTTTTAATTCAGTAGTTTTTCAGTAAGGACACACGATATCCTAAAAGTGTTTGATTCAAACTTTTACCTTGAGCAACGATGTTTTCAGCAGAATTTCAAAAGGATCATTCATAAGTGCTGGCGTATCTGATGAAATAATTTAGGTCGTATGATGTATCCGATGAAGTAATTTAGGTCGTATGATAAATTTAATTTATTTTTTTTAATGCAATAGTTTTTCAGTAAGGACACTCGATATCCTAAAAGTGTCTGATTCAAACTTTTACCTTGAGCATCGATGTTGTTAGCAGAATTTCAAAAGGATCGTTTATGAGTGCTGGCGTATCTGATGGAATAATTTATGTCGTATGATAAATTTAATTTATTTTTTTTTAATGCAGTAGTTTTTCAGTAAGGACACTCGATATTCTAAAAATGTTTGATTCAAAATTTTACCTTGAGAATCGATGTTGTTAGCAGAATTTCAAAAGGATCGTTTACGTGTGCTGGATTATCTGATGAAATAATTTAGGTCGTAAGATAAATTTAATTTATTTTTTTAATGCAGTAGTTTTTCAGTAAGGACACTC
>CM051258.1:60286268-60364708 GCA_027921565.1 Artemia sinica | reverse complement strand
CGAAGTGATTGGAGGGCACCTAGCCCCTCCCCCTCCCACTTCCATCATTTCCCCAAAAACATCCAATCAAAATTTTGAGATAGCCATTTTGTTCAGCGTAGTTGATTTCCAGACAGAAAATATGTTTTTGAGGAGGTCACTCCCACACAACCCTTAGGGCAAGGGTTTTAATTTATGCCTTGGGGGCATATAAGAACGATGTTGGCAAAATGTATTATTTATTATTTTTTTCCTTTAGACAAGGGCACTTCGTATCAAAGAAGTTGTCGTAGAAACTTCGAAAAGCGCTCATTCAATTGGAAATCGCATTAGCTTGCTCCTTTTTTAATAGTCGAAAGTAAATGGAAGGCAACTAACACCCCTTCCACGCCCACCATTTCCCGAAACGAATCCAATCAAAATTTTGAGATAGTCATTTTGTTCAGCGTAGTTGATTTCCAGATAGAAATTATGTTTTTGAGGAGGACACTCCCCCACAGCCCTCAGGGCAGGTTTGTAAGATATCCCTGGAGGTATATAAGGTTTTTATAGAAAGCGTTGTCGTAGAAACTTCAAAAAAGGCTCATTCGATTGGAAATTCAAAGGGCTAGTGCCCTTTTTAATTGTCGAACGTGATTGGAGGGCAAATAACCCCCTTTCACGCCCACCTTTTCCCCCAACACATCAAATCAAAATTTTAAGATAGCCATTTTTTCAACACAGTTAAAACTTCTGGAAATTAGGTCTTTGAGGATGACACTCCCCCCCCACAGCCCTCAGGGCAAGGGTTGTAAGTTATGCCCTTAGGGCAAATAAGGTTCTTATAGAACGCGCTGTCGTAGAAACTTCAAAACGGCTCATTCGATTGGAAATTGAAATGGCCAGTGCCCTTTTTAATAGTCGAAAGTGATTGGAAGGCAACTAACACCCCTTCCAAGCCCACCATTTTCCCAAACTCATCCAATCAAATTTTTTAGATAGCCTTTTTGTTCCATGCAGTTTAAAGTTCAGAAAATTATACCTTTGAGCAGGACACTCCCCCCACAGTCTTCAGGACAAGGGTTATAAGTTATGCCCTGGGGGCATGTAAGTTTTTATTGAAATCTTTGTTGTAGAAATTTGAAAAAGGGCTCACTCGATTGTAAATTCAAAGGTTTAGTGCCCTTTATAATAGTCAAAAGTGATTTGAGGTCAACTAACCCCCCTCTCATGCCCACCTTTTCCCCAAACACATCCAATCAAAATTTTTAGATAGCTATTTTATTCAACGTAGTTGAAAGTTTTGGAAATTAGGTCTTTAAGGAAGACAACCCCTCCACACCCTGCAGTCCTCTGGGCAAGGGTCGTAAGTTATGCCCTGGGGGCACATAAGGTTTTTTATAGAAAGCGATGTTGTAGAAACTTCAAAAAGGGCTCATTCAATTGAAAATTGAAAGGCCTAGTGCCATTTTAATAGTTGAAAGTGATTGAAGGGCAACAAACCCCCCTCTCACACCCACCATTTCCCCAAACACATCCAATCAAAATTTTGAGATATCCGTATTTTTCAACGTAGTCGAAAGGTCTGGAAATTAGGTCTTTTAGGATGAAAACCCCATCAGAGTCCTCAGTGCAAAGGTTGTAAGTTATGCCCTGGGGGCATATAAGGTTTATATAGAAAGTTGTTGTAGAAATTTCAAAAAGGGCTCATTTGATTGGAAATTGAAATTACCCTTTTTAATAGTCGAAAGTGAGTGGAGAGTAACGAACCCCCCTCTCACACCCACCATTTCCCCCAAAAAAATTCAATCAAAGTTTAGAGATAGCCATTTTCTTCAACGTTGTTGAAAGTTCTGGAAATTATGTGTTTAAGGATGACAAACCCCCCAGAGCCCCCTGGGCAAAAGTTGTAAGTTATGCCCTGGGGGCAAACAAGGTTTTTATATATAAAGTTGTCGACAAAAAAATTTAAGAGGGGCTCATTCAATTGGAAATTGAGAGGGCTGGTGCCCTTTTTAATAGTTGAAAGTGATTGGAGGGTAACTATCCCCCCTCTGACGCCCACCGTTCCCCCAAACACATCCAATCGAAATTTTCAGATAGCCATTTTGTCCAACGTTGCAGGAAAGTTCTGGAAATCAAGTCTTTTAGGTTGACAGCCCCCCCCCCCCTCCAGCCCTCAGGGCAAGGGTTATAAGTTATGCCCTGGGGACATATAAGGTTTGTTTTGAAAGCGTTGTCGTAAAAACTTCAAAAGGGCTCATTTGATTGGAAATTGAAAGGGCTAGTGCCTTTTCAATAGTTGAGAGTGATTGGAGAGCGACTAACGCCCCTCTGACGCCCACCATTTTCCCAGACATATCCAATCAAAATTTTGAGATAGCCATTTTGTTTAACGTAGTTGAAAGTTCTGGAAATTAGGTCTTAGTAGATGACAACCACCCTCACAGCCCTTAGGGTAAAGGTTGTAATTTATGCCCTGGGGGCATTCAAAGTGTTTATAGAAAGCATTGTCGTAGAAACTCAAAAAGAGCTCATTCGATAGGAAATAGAAAGGCCTAGTGCCGTTCTTAATAGTCGAAAGTGATTGGAAGGCTTGACATTTTTATAGTAAAGATCGATGTGGGTATAATGTATTATTTTTTTGTTGTTGTTGTTGTTTAGACCAGGGCACTTCGTATTGAAGAAGTTGTCGTAGGAATTCAAAAAAGTCTTATTCAATTGAAAATAGAAAGGGCTGATGCCCTTTCTAATAGTCGAAATTGGTTGGAGGGAAACTAATCCCCTTCCACGCTCACCCTCCTATTTGCCTTTATGTCTAAAAAACTAAATGTTGCCTTAAGATTAAATCAAAATGCACTGTGTTATTGCTAATTCCCAATAAGGAATCTCAGCAGTATCCCAAGAAGGACTAAGGGTATTATATTCAAACTTTCGGGGTTGCTTCTGCCCTTAAAATTTAACCAAATCAAAATAGCGTAAGTGCATTCAAGCTATCAAAGAAAGTAAAAAGATTTTTTGCGAATGGTATCAAGTTTCCCATTTCAGGTCAACTAGAGGAGGCATGAAACTAAATTAAACACTACTATTTGTGTCCAGGTTTTTAAAAGAGCGTATGTTGTTAAAAATTGCTGAAAATTTTTCTCCAGCATACAAATAGCAGGCGAAACTATAAATTCTTAAAAAAAAACTAAAAGATTTAAAGTATTATTTTCTTTTCCCTGAAAAGCCTGTGTCAATATAAAACGAACAGAAATTAATTGAAAAAACTATTTCCACAAAATAAGCTTTTCAAAGAAAAGTAAAGAGCTCCATTAAACAAAAAATGAGCAAAAATAAAGTCAAATAATCTACCATGCGTGAAACTACCACAAATCAGCATCGATAAACAAACGAAACCCAAAGCGAACAGAAATTACAATAAATAACCAAGTCAACCTCAAAACGAGCAGAAATTAACATAAGTTGGGCTCAAAACCCTTATGCCTTCCCAAGGCCAGAACCTAATTTGCACTTTACTGAAAATAATACAAATGAATGTGCATTGTCAGTTTAATATACATATACTGATATTTAGTAATCAAAATGTTAATATTATTTGATTTATTATAGTTATAAAAGTAAGAACATTTATTTTTTTCAGTAAAGTGTTTCAGTAAGTCCAATTTTTGCAACGGGATTTTTCTGATCAAACAGATCATGGTAACGACCTGTAAGTTAGAAGCGACTCGTGCTAATAGTAATCAAAGCTCTAAAAAAATGTTTTCGATAACAATGTATATATATAAAAATAATTGACTTTTTACGGCAATTCCCAATAAATGAAATTTATTTAGCTTAAAGTTACGCATCACAATTTACGAGCCTGAGAAGATTAGCTGAATTTTCAAAAAGGGAAGAAACCAAAAGGGGAAGAAGGATAATCTTCTCATTGAAAATTATACCATCAAATTCGGTAAAGTGAGAAATCTGTTACAGAGGTTTGATGTCTCTAACTACAAAAGAGAGATTTCTTTTCGAGAACGTTGATCAAGAACGCGTATTTATTCTTTTATGTTTTTTTCCTAAGTATAATCGAGTCGAATCTGTGGTACTGAGACATTCAAGGCAAGGTTCACTGAGAAAGCTGAAAGTTCAAGTCTTCTTTTGAGTAAAAAAAAGAAATGGCGTTACCGTTCCGCCGTTTCTGGTGAAAAGCAACAATTTGTCCATAGAAGGCCAAAACACAAAATTTTTAAATAATGTGACAGTCTACCGATTTAGAATTATTAACAAGCTATACATACAGTTTACCAGTTCACAGGCCCTAATACCCTGCGGTGGCACGTTTATTCCTCCATTCAATGCAGTCTACCCAAAATAGATGCGAAATATTACTTCAGTTAACTGGGAATACTAATTAGAGTTTTCATAGAGTTCATTTATATTGTTGTAAAGTTTTGCATCAAGTATTGGGAGGAGCGTCTATGGATCTTTTTACACATAGGGGATGGGGGGAGGGATGCCTGAAGCTTCAGAAATTACATTTTAAGCTTGAGTATTCTGAATTTTATCGACATTTACATAACTATATAAGGAGAAGATCGTTATGACTCCTCCCTAATCTCCCTTTTTTCTGAGGGATATTTTTCGACTAAGCTTTTAATATACATGCTGAGGTGCGACAGTTCTTTTACTATTTCAAAACTATTTTAGGTACGACGAAAAGATTAAATTTATTTTACTAGCAACAGATAAGGGGGAGAATAAGGGATCCCATTTAAGAAAGATTTGGTAAATTTATTTTATTAGTAACAGATAAGGGGGAGAATGGGGGATCCCATTTAAGAAATATTTGGTAAAAAAATTATATCTACTCGAAAACTGCAAATATGATGAAGTAATTGCTTGTTACGTGTTACACAACCTGCCTCGAATTAATTAAGAGGTGATCGAAAAACTATTGAGCAAACATTAAACTTTAATTTAAGAAACAGGAGTTGAAGAAGGGGAGGGTTACGGCCTCCCTCAAATTTAAGGTAATCGTATATTTAAAAATTTGTAGCGACAAACAGTGCTTAAAACTAACCTCACGTCAATAGAAACTAAAACACTAAAAATGAAGATCATGATGCAACAGATGTTCCAACAGAATCTAATATTTATGTTTATTTTAAACGTCCAAAATTTATTAATTTTAATAGCTAATAGTATGCTAAAAATGTTTAAAATATCATAACACGAAGTTAAACAGCCCCCAAAAGTGGTGCAATATGATGAAAATTATACAATGATATTAAATACCTATGATAACCCTAAGGTTACTGTCTATAAAAATACGGGAGCCGGCGTTTACCCCCCCCCCCCGTGGAAAATACCCCTGATAATACCCCCTCTCCTGGAAGTCGGTCATAAATCTTTGAATAATTGTTCTGGGTTCTTCAATTGCTTTCAAATGGCTCATAGAACTGATAGACTAAGACTATTTGAATTACCCTTACTCTATGCCTATTTACCTTAGTTCTCTCTTAGGGTATATAGTTGACTATTTATCAACAAATTGAGACATGACCGACAAGCCCCCTGGACTCACAGGCGAACGTGGCGACATAGGCCTAATAGGCCCGCCCGCTTAGAGTCTCCAGGCGGGCGACTGAGTTTTATGATTGAGCGATAACCACCAAGTTGCTGCGACTGGACAAGATAAGTTTTTTATTTCGAAAAATTCCTATCACAATCCCCGAAGGGCCAAATACACATTTCGGAGCCATGAAAACAAACAAAAAAGCAAAAAAAGTCATAAAAAACAGCACAACAACAGAAAAATTGTCAAACAACGCCAGAAACAACAATTAAACAGTTCCTGGTAACGAACTGTTAGTAAGAAGCGACCCGGCTCAATAGTAACCAAAACTCTAAAAACCGGGGTTTTGATACCAATAGATATATCAATAGAATCAGATTTTTATGCTGATTTCAAATATATAAGTTATATTAAGTTTAGTCTTACCCATCTTACCCACTCTTACAATCTTAACAATCTGACCCAAATTTGCCTTATTTTCGAAAAAAGGGGGAAACAACCTCTAAAAGTCATAGAACTTTAATGAAAATCACACCATCAGATTTAGCATATCAGAGAACCCTACTATGGAAGTTTCAAGCTCCTATCTGCAAAATATGGAATTTTGTATTTTTTGCCAGAAGAAAGATCACGCATGCGTGTTTATTTTATTTTTTTTTTAATTTCCCCAGGGGTGATCGTATCGATCCAGTAGTCCTAGAATATCGTGAGAGAGCTAATCCGAAAGGAAATTAAAAGTTCTAGTGCCTTTTTTAAGTGACCCAAAAAATTGGAGGGCAACTTGGCCCCCTCCCACGCTCATCTTTTCCCAAAGTCACCCAATCAAAATTTTGAGATAGGCATTTAGCTCATCATAGTCGAAAATCTATTAAATATGTATTTCAGGATGACGTGATCCCCCAGAGTTCCAGGGGGAAGGGTTGTAAGTTCTTTGCCCATTGTTTACATATAGTATTGGTTAATGGAAAGTATACAGACGTTTCAGGAAGAATTTTTTTTGGTGGGGGAAAGGGTCAGAGGAGGAGGTTACGGAATAAGACTTTTCCATGGAGAGCTTCCTTGGGGGAAGGGACATTTCTGTGAAGGGGGTGCCGGATTTCCCAGCATTATTTAAATAATGATCAGAAAGTAAATAAAAAAAACAAGTTTTTTTTCAACTGAAAGTAAGGAGCAACATTAACACTTAAAACAAAAAGAAATTATTACGTATATGAGGGCGGTTCACCCCCTAGTCAATACCTCAACCTTTACGCTAAAGTTTTTTTTTTAGTACTTTCAAAAGAGCTATATATTCTAATTAACCGGCCTTTGTGGTTCAAAGGTTTGTGATTCGAACCAAATTCGAACTCTAGCGTAAAGAGCGAGGTATTGACTAAGGGTAAACTCCCTAACACACGTAATACAAACATTCAAATATAGAAGTTCGTTACGTAAGTTAATTCGTAAGTTACGTCAGAACAAAATTTAGAGAAAGCCATTTAGCCGAAACAAGTAAAATTAATATGCAAATTTCATTCTAATTATTCATCTACAGTGAGCCAAAGTCAGAGCTGCATTAATTCAAAAACGTTAAGAAATTAAATAAAAAAAATAAGTTTTTTGAACTGAAATTAAGGAGCGACATTAAAACTTAAAACGAACAGAAATTATTATGTATGTGAAAGGGGCTGTCCCCTCCTCAACGCCTCGCTCTTTACGCTAAAGTTTGACTCTGTCACACAACTTTATTTTTTAAAGCAATAAGAAACTTTAGCGTAAAGAGCGAGGCGTTGAGGAGGGGACAGCCCCTTTCACATACAGAATAATTTCTGTTCGTTTTAAGTTTTAATGTTGCTCCTTAATTTCAGTTAAAAAAACTGTTTTTTTTTTTTGTTTAATATCAGAATGAAAGCACAATTTAATAATCAAAAATATTAAGCTACAAAATGTCAGAAAGTTAAAAAGGTAAAAACTGATAAAACTAAAAACAGAGTGAAACAAAATATACATTAAAAAAGTTTAAAAAAGAAAAAACAAAGAGAGGGAGGGAACAAAACAAGCAAACGAACATAAAACTTGGGTATGATCACAGGCGAACAATTGACATAAGCCTAATAGGCCCGCCCATCAAGAGTCTCAGGCAGGTGACCCGCGGGGCATTTTCCGGGAGGGAGGGGGACTATTTTTTGGATGAGGGGGCAACGCTTATACCTTAAAAATACAGTATTATATATATGATATAAAGTATATGTTATATAATATATTATATAACATTTTTTAAATTTGTGTTCATATTAACACCAGATTTGTCAAGATGCATAGATATTTTTTTGTTTCTTATATTTTGTGCTACATTTAACGTTTAGTAATGTTCAGTGTTATGTTTTATTTTGTATAATATATTTTTACTTTATATTTAAGATGTTTCTCTAAATGCATATAGCCTAAATGTTTTTTTAAAGGCCGTTGATCATATAATTTTCTTTCCAACTTATAGTACTTTAATATAGGGATGGATTTTGCTACATGGCCAGTAAGTCTATAGTCCCACTCCTGTGGACATAAAATGTACAATTTTTTTTAATGAATATTTTAATAAATATGAATCCTATTTTTCAATATTAATCAATATTGATTGATTGTTGTTACCTAAAGAAATTTCAAATATGACAAGTTCCAGTGTCAGCTTCAACTCAGCTCCACCGGCTTGCCAGTGGGACTGTACTCCCATCTCTAAAATCGTAAAGTCATAGGCAGCAGTTTTGTACTCTGTAATTAAAGAGCCACTTTTATAAGAGCTGTTAGCCTCAGATTTCTCTTTGGCTTGGCATCCAGAAGAAACTTTTTGCCATCTCCCATTCTTAACTCAGAATGACATGACAGCTCTGTTTGAAACGACTATATATCATTATTTATCTCCTTTTCACAATTACAATTGTAAAAGTGGAATTTACAAGAGAGAAATTTGGCTATTTTGAAAAGTAAATCTATCTTAGTTATGGCTTTGAGTTGGACATGTGTCCAGTTTCTAAGTGCCTAGGAATTCGCAAATAAGAATTTAGTCTAATTTGCTTAAGACGTTGGAGTTTCGTGATCTCGACCTAATATGATAACATAAATTAAAATGGAGAGTTATCACTATTTTGCTCGATTTATAGTCTTTATCTAGCTCTATTTATTTCTCAACACTATTTTTTTTTTTGGGGGGGGGGGATATAAGTAATTTTCTTTTATAGAATCATGGGAATTTCAATCTGACTCAGGAATGTCCCATATTTGAATTTTGTTCTACGCATCAGCGATCAATCAAAGAATAATATTCAAGTTCATTCATAATAGACCCCCCCCCCTTGAAAATCTCAATAGACTCTTAGCTGCTCAATAAATTTTCAAAAGGCTGAGTATTGAGGGTACCTTGTATATTGAAAATAAGCAAGGAATATGCAGTTGGAAACATTAACTGGATTTATTTTATATTTGTTGTTTTTCGATATTTTTTTCATTGAAAATACCACAACAAGGTATATTTCAATAATGTTTTTTATATATTCTTTACAACAAGTAGGAGAAGTCTTAAGGGAGCCTAACCCTTTTCCCTGTGGTGGTTTCGATAATTTTCAGTCAAGAAATTTTGTGTCTATTTAGTCCTTACGAAACACAAATTCACCAAAATCTAACAAGATACGTGCTTTGAGTGGTAAAATTAATTGGTAAAGCATGAAAAGGGGAGAAAAAAGGAAAGATAACTATGTATTACGAAGATCCTAGATTGGGAAGACATTGTCTAAATCCTCCTAAGACAAGGGAAAAAATTTATAAGAAAATCACGTGGCCTCTAGACTATAATTAAATGAAAAGAAACTAAAATAAAATCATAAAAATGTGAAATTTCTCTTAATGAAGTGTAGCAAATGACAAACGGTTTATTTAATGAAAAAAAAGAATTAAACAAAACTGTTTTTCATCTTACCAATCCAAGGGAATATAAATTTAGAAAATGGAATGATGTAGCCTACATTTAACATTTAATGAAGCTAAGATTCAAAACTAATAGGAATAATCCTAAAAAAAAACTCTCCTAAACTTATACAGCTTTTGCTAGAGTTAAACTAGGGACACACCAAAAATTCAGCACGCTGCCCAAAACAAAGCTAAACAATTCAAGTCATTTCTTAAACACTTCAACAAACAGCGTACGATTGAAAATTTTAATTGATTTCAGTAAGATCGATATGAGACTTTAGCAGTTGCGACGGAGGATTTGAATAAAATGATAGTCCTCATTTTCTGGGGTTAATTCCGCTTTGTTTTAACTCTTTAAATCACTCTTTAGTATATTTTTTTAATTTTTCTTATTTTTTTTGTTGCTGTTTTTAATTTAATTTTTTAAGCAAAAGCTCATACACATGTAGGCTAACAATCAAATTGTTTATAAGTAATTTTATTGTTGAATGTAAATGTCTGCATGAAACGTTTCTTAGGTACACTGAACGAGTAGTATGTTTACATTCTGTCCAACTTCAGTCTCTAAAAAGAGTTTCAAAACGAGTCATGATACCTGGAGCATTAATTTTAATGAACTGTTAAACTGTTCTTTGCCCCGTAACTTATATAAAATTAATTTTAAAAAAGAAGAAGTTTTTCAAAGGAAAATAAAGAGAAAATCGAAAATTAAACTTAGGACGAGGATAAATCAATTCAAATATTATCTCAAGCGTAAAGCAAAGATAAATCATTATCAATAGATAAATGAGACCCAAAATGAACCGACATTATAATAAATAATCAAGTTAGATTTAAATTGTACGAAAGTTAGACTACAGCAAACAGGATACAGGCTAAACAGAACGTCATTTGCGGTTTACTGAAAACAGTTTTAATTTTCGAGCAATATGTTTTTATTTGTCTTTTCCTCAACAAAAGAGGAAAGAAAAAACAAATCCCCATGATAACGAGAATTACCGGAATAATCCGATGAAATATAGATTGTCTGTTTAATATTGATACTCATTCCTGAAAGCCTGAGCCATTTTATGTTAATAAAATCATAAGTGGGAAAACATTTCAAATGTATTTCGTTTTTAGCAAAGCTCAAATTATGTTCTGTTCTTTAAAAGGCATAGTGGGCGTTAAGACTACTCCTGCTTGTGGTATTTTTTTTTCCTTTTAAGTTTGACATAATTTTTACTTTAGCTTACGTTTGTTTTTGGTTTCTATTTATTTTCTGATAATTATTTATGTCTGCTTTACGCTTGAATTATTATTTAAATTTATTTCTGCTTGTCTTTGGTTTAATGTAGCTCTTTACTTTTCATTAAATAAACAAAACAAGTTTTTTCAACTGAAAGTAAGGAGCAATAAAAAACATAAAACGAACAGAAATTATTACGTATATGAGGGGGGTTGCTGCTCCTCAAAACCTAACTTTTTACACTAAAGTTTTTCAGTACTTCTTAAAAGAGCTTCTTATTGTTCCAATTAAACAAACAGTGCTTCGGGAGTCGTTCTTAAGGAATTGGGACAGAATTTAAATTCTAGTGCAAGAGCGGGGTGATGAGGAGGAGCAACCCCCTCTTATACATATTAATTTATGTTCGTAATAAGTTTTGTATATACATCAAAATAGTTTACTTTTTATGGTGATTCCAAAGATGTAGAATTCGTCAGGTTTAAAGCTGCGAGTAGTAGTGGGGCCATAATTTATTCAAACGGACAAATACCTACTACTTCTTTCTTCCAATTGTTTAACAGTGCACGAAGAAGATTTAACAGCGCACCAATCTTTAGGTGACCAGGTCCTGCAATTTTGTTTCTAGGTAAAATTCCCGTGACAGCCCTCGAAAAATTCCCAGGTGCTCTGACATAATATAATTACCTGGTACGTGGTCGGGATAATACACAAGTTCAATTAACATGGGGAGCTCCTAGCCCCTCGCACGTGTTTCTATCTGGAAAAACTCCCGCCGAGGCAAGATTTGGCACGTCCAGGCAAGATTATCCATGCCTAGACGCTTATACACTTCCATGCATGCCTCCCATCCTAGGTGTTTCAATTACCTGGAATGCGGTAAGGATAATACACAAGATCAATTAACAAGGGGAGCTCCTAGCCCCTCGCACCTGCACAACGCAGTCACCAGTTCTATTAAAGGAAACAAACTTGGTAAGACTCCATGCCACACCTTTCTGGACTCCAATGAGGTCAAACAACTTACCAGTTCTATTCAAGGGAACACACTTGGCAAGACTCCACGACACACCCCTCTGGACTGCAATGAGGTCACACGACTTACCCCAATTCAAACGGTCAGGCCAAATATGTTTGACGAAATTTTATATAATTCTGCATCAGGAACCTGTGGGAAACGCCCGCTTGTAACGTACCGAGAGCACACACCATACGTAATGATTATGCAACACTGTCACGTAACACTTTTTGACATTTTTATTTTTAACAGAAACGTACTACGTTTTTTTCTTTCTTTAACTTAATGGAGGCACACACTATGTGTAAGGTCAAGTGATGATTGCGCAACAATAACTGTCATATAATACATTTTTTGAAATATTTCACCCGAAACCCTCAACGCATTTTCCTCCTTATGACCTTCTATTTTTTCGTTCGAAACGCTCAAGACAGTTTTCTTTCTTTCATTCTTTTTCCTTGGTTCTTGACCCAACTAGGACCCGAAAGGCCAATTTTCTTCCAAGGGGAACGCGCTCTAACCGAGAGAACTAAACCGGTATTCTCCATATTTTGTCCTACTCTTGATATCCTAAAGTTAGCCTAATGCGTGACACCTAAGATTCCCCATTTTTGGCAAACACTAGAATGACGTGTTAATCTTAAAATTTGACACGTTCCGGGAGACATTGCGCTCAAGGTATTAATAGCAATAAAGACTAAGGTTTGGTTTAATTAAGTAATGTCCTTAATAGTCAAAAACAGTAAATCTTAAGAACATAGACATTGTAAATAAAAGGTTTTATTATTTCAAACAAATTGACAAACAATATTAAAAACATAGAAAAAGACAGTTAAAAACACGACAAAAAAAGGTGAAAAAAGCCATATCGAAATATACGCAAAAAAAGAACCGTGTATTATAGAAAATCGGGGGTCCTACCATGTAGCCCGGGAGGGGTAGGGGTTAGAGAAGAGTGATATTAGAGATGGATTTAAAGCGTTTGAAGAGCGTTTAAGGAAAAACCCCTTTTTCGTTGAGTTAAACTTAGGAATATTTCACAATATCCTAACAATAGGTTCCACCCTCCACCTAGCATTCATTTTCAGAGGGTGCCTTGATAATAAATGCAATTTTTAGGCATTAATGTGGGTTATGAAAGGATAAAACATCAACAATAACATGCTTAATTTAAGGAAAGATGAGGGGAGAGGACTCTGGGGACGTCTGTGGGGGAAGGAGGCCTGTTTTTTTCCGTGCATAAATTCTAATATGCAGAATAATTGTACCATGCAGACCCGTTATGGTTACCCCCCCCCCCCTAATGTGCAAATCTATAACGCAAATTTATTTCTAAATAACGAAGAGACTAACAAAAAAAACGGTGTGTTCTCAAATATTACATACCGTAAACTTGAGTGAGTGGCACATAATGCACAAGTTTCAAAATTCCATCCCCCTACGGGAATAAAAAAAAAATCAAATAAAATTCTCAAATTTGGAAAGCCTCATTTTCCACGGGGGGTATTTTTTTTTTTTTGGGGGGGGGGTATTTTATGGGGGGAGGGGGTATTTGCCGGCGGGGCATTTTCTGCATGGTGGGGGGGATAGTTTTCGGAGGTGGTTGGTATTTTAAGGGGGTATTTTCCGCGGGGGGTATAATCTCCGGGGGGTATTTTTCCGGGGGGTATTTTCCATGGAGGGTATTTTCCGGGGGGGGGGGGTTTCATGGGGAGTATTTTCCACGGGGATGTATTTCCCGGAGGGATATTTTCCGGGAGGTATTTTCCGTGGGGGGGGGGGGTGTTTTTCCTGGGGGGGGCAATTCGCCTGGAACCCACACACACATGCACACAAACACACAAAAAAACACAAAAAAAAACACATACACAAAAACACACACACATAAAAACACACACACAAACACACAAAAACAAAAACAAACACATACAAAAACACACTCACACAAAAACACACCCACACACAAAAACACACACACACGCAAAAACCCACAAATACAAAAACACACACACACAGAAACATACACGCAGAAAAAAAAACACACACACAAAAATACACACACAAAACACAAACATACACACAAAAACACACACACACAAAACAACACACACACAAAAACACACACACACAAAAACACAAACACACAAAAAAAACACACAAAAACACACACAAACTTAAAAAACACACAAACACACACACACACACACACAAAACACACACAAACAAAACGAGCAAACAAAAACACAAACACACACAAACAAAACACACACAGACACACACACAAAAAGACACACACATACAAAAACAAACACACACACACAAACACACAAACAAAAAACAGATACACAAAAAACACACAGACACAAAAACACACACACACGCGCACACAAAAACACACACACAAAACACACACACACACACAAACACATACATACAAACAAACACAAAAAAAACACAAAGACACACACACCAACACAAACAAACAAAAACAAACACAAACAAAAACACACACACACAAAAGCACACACACACACAAAAACACACACACACACAAAACAACACACATAAACAAATACACACGCACACAAAAAAAAACACACACACACAACACCACGCCATTGGAATTTTTTCGCTGAACTGTAAGACTTGGAATATTTATGTAGTGTTATGTCATGATTTACCTTGTCAATGTTACACTCTCTTGATGATTCATAGTTGAGTTTGAAATTTTTCGTTGAAAATTTAAGACTTGGATTATTTTTATACTATTGTGTCGTGCGTTACCTTGCCACTATTACATTCTGTCGATGTTTTAAAGTTCATTTGGTGTTTTTTCATTAAAATGTAACACTTGGAATATTTTTGTACCGTTATGTCATGTCACCGTTACATACTGTAGATGTTTAAAAGTTCAGTTTGGAATTTTTCATTGAAATGTAAGACTTAGAATATTTTTGTAGTAATATGTCATGATTTACCTTGTCACTGTCTCACTCTCTTGATGTTTCAAAGTTCATTTTTGATTTTTTCTGTCAAATTGTAAGACTTTGATTATTTTTGAACTGTTGTCTCATAGTTCACCATGTCATGGCTACATTCTGCTGATGTTTCTAAGTTCATTTCATGTTTTTTTCTCGAAATAAAAGATTTGAAATATCTTTTATAGTGGTTTATATTTTCACTCTTACATTCAGTTGATGTTTCAACATTCATTTGGAATCTTTTCCTTGAAACGTAAGACTTGGAGTATTTTTGTAGTGTTATGTCATGATTTACCTTATCACAGTTCCACTTTCTTGATGTTTCAAAATTCATTTTGGACTTTTTTCGTTGAAATGTATGACTTGGAATATTTTTGAAATGTTGTGTCGTAGTTTACCTTGTCACTGCTATATTCTCTCGATGTTTTAAAGTTCATTTTGGGATTTATTCGTTGAAATGTAGCACTTGGAATATTTTCTTAGCGTTGTGTCTTGTCACCGTTACATTTTGTAGATGTTTCAAAGATCATTTTGGAGTTATTCGTTGAAATGTAAGACTTGGAGTATTTTTGTAGTGTTATCTAATGATTTACCTTGTCACTGTTGCACTCTCTTGATGTTTCAAATTTCATTTTGGAATTTTTATCTAGAAATGTAAGACTTGGAATATTTTTGTACAATTGTCTCGTGGTTCACCATGTCACTGCTACATTCTGCTGGTGTTTCAAAGTTCATTTGGAATTTTTCGTAGGTAAATCATGACAAAACTGTGACAAGGTAAATCATGACATAACACTACAAAAATACTCCAAGTCTTACATTTCAAGGAAAAGATTCCGAATGAATGATGCAACATCTACTGAATGTAACAAAGACAAGGTAAACCAGTACAAAAAATATTCCCGTACAAAAGTCTTATATTTCAAGGAAAAAAAATCCTGAAATGAACTTTGAAACATCAGAAGAATCTTTGACATGGTGAATCCCGAGACAACAGTTCCAAAACAAAACAGTTCCAAAACATTTCCAAATGTATAACAAAAGTCTTACATTTCAATGAAAAATTCCAAACTGAACTTTGAAACATCTACAAAATGTAAAGGTAACCCACGACACAACAGTATAAAAATATTCCAATTCTTACATTTCAACAAAAAAATTCCAAAATAAACTATGAAACATCAAAAGAGTGTAACAGTGATAAGGTAGATCATGCTATAACACTGCATAACTGTTCCAAGTCTTATAGTTCAACGAAAAAATTCCAATGGCGTGGTGTAGTGTGTGGGTGTTTGTGTGTGGGTTTTTGTGTGTGTGTGTGTGTGTGTTTTTTATGTGTGTATTTTTGTGTGTGTTTTTTTGTATGTGTGTTTTTTGTTTGTGTGTTTGTGTTTTTTTGTGTGTGTTTTTTTGTGTGTGTCTGTTTTGTGTGTGTGTGTGTTTTTGTGTTTGTGTCTGTGTGTGTTTTTGTGTGTGTGCGTGTGTGTGTTTGTGTGTTTTGTGTGTGTATTTATTTGTGTGTGTGTGTTTGAGTGTGTGTGTTTTGTGTGTGTTTTTGTGTGTGTGTGTTTTTTTGTGTTTATGTTTTTTGTGTGAGTGTGTGTTTTTGGGCGTCTGTGTGTTTGTCTTTGTTTTTGTTTTGTGTGTTTTTTGTGTGTGTGTTTTGTGTTTGTTTTTTTGTGCGTGTGGTGTTTTTGTGTTTGTTTGTGTGTGTGTGTGTGTGTTTTTGCGTCTGTGTGGGTTTTGTTTGTGTGTGTGTATTTGTGTTTGTTTGTGTGTTTTTGGTGTGTGTTTGTGTCTGTGTGTGTCTTTTTGTATGTGTGTGTGTGTGTGTGTGTGTGTTTGTATTGTGTGTGTGTTTGTTTGTGTGTGTGTTTTTGTGTGCATGTTTTTTTTTGTGTGTGTGTGTTTTTTGTGTGTGTGTGTTTTTGTGTGTGTGTGTGTTTGTGTGTGTTTTTTTGTTTGTGTGTCTTTTTTGTGTGTGTGTGTGTTTTTTTGTATGTGTATGTTTTTGTGTGTTTGTTTTTGTGTGTGTGTTTGTGTTTTTTTGTGTGTTTGTTTCTGTGTGTGTTTGTTTTTGTGTGTGTCTGTGTTTTTTGTGTGTGTGTTTTTGTGTGTGTGTTTGTGTTTGTGTGTGTTGTTGTGTGTTTGTTATGTGTTTTGTGTTTGTGTGTGTTTCTGTGTGTGTGTTTTTGTGTGTGTTTCGTGTGTGTGTGTGTGTGTTGTGTATGTGTGTATGTGTGTTTGTGTGTGTATGTGTGTACATATGCGTTTTTTGTGTGTGTTTTTTGTGTGTGTTTTTTTTGTGTGTGTGTGTTTTTTTTGTGTGTGTTGTTGTGTGTTTGTGTGTTTTGTGTGTGTGTGTGTGTGTTTGTGTGTGTGTGTTTTTTTTTGTGTGGGTGTTTTTGTGTGTGTGTGTTTTTTTGTGGTTGTGTTTTTGTGTGAGTTTGTGTTTTTGGGCTTGTGTGTTTTTGTGTGTGTGTTTGTCTTTGTTTTCGTTTGTGTGTGTTTTTGTGTGTGTGTATTTGTGTTTATGTGTTTTTTTTGTGTGTGTCTTTTTGTGTGTTTGTGTTTATTTATGTATATGTGAGTGTTTTTGTGTGTGTGTGTTTTTGTGTGTGTATGTTTTTGTGTGGGTGTTTTTGTGTGTGTGCTTGTGTGTTTGTGTGTTTTTTTTGTGTTTTGTGTTTGTGTGTGTTTCTGTGTGTGTTTTTTTTTGTGTGTGTTTCGTGTGTATGTGTGTTGTGTGTGTGTGTGCGTTTTTGTGTGTTTGTGTTTTGTGTGTGTGTATTTTGTGCGTGTGTGTGTTAGTGTGTTTTGTGTGTGTGTTTTCTTTTGTGTGTGTGAGTGTTTTTTTGTGTGTTTGTGTGTGTTTTTGTGTGTGTGTGTGTTTTTTGTGTTTGTGTGTTTATTATTTGTTTGTGTGAGTGTGTGTTTTTGGGCGTGTTTGTGTTTTTGTGTGTGTTTGTCTTTGCTTTTTGTGTGTGTTTTGTGTGTGGTTTTTTGTGTTATGTGTGTTTTTGCGTGTCTGTGTGTTTGCATGCGTGTGTATTTTTATGCGTGTGTGTTTTTTTTGTGTGTGTGTTTTTGTGTGTTTGTTTGTGTGTGTCTGTGTGTTTTTGTGTGAGTGTGTTTTTTTGTGTGTTTCTTGTGAGTGTGTGTGTTTTTGTGAATGTGTGTGTTTGTGTGAGTGTGTTTTTTTATGTGTGTGTGTTTTTGTGTGCGTGTGTATTTTTGCGTTTTGTGTGTTTTTTGCGTGTCTGTGTATGTATTTGTGTGTGGGTGTGTTTTGTGTGTGTTTGTGTGTGTTTGTGTGTGTGTGTGTGTGCTTGTGTGTCTGTGTGTGTGTGTCTTTTTGTGTGTGTCTTTTTGTATTATGTGTGTGTTTGTGTGTGTGTATATGTGTTTTTGTGCGTGTTTTGTATGTGTGTTGTGTGTGTTTTTGTGTGCAGGTGCTTTGTGTTTGTGTTTGTGTTGTTGTCTGTGTGTGTTTTGTGTGTGTGTGTTTGTGTGTGATGTATGTTTTTTGTGTGTGTGTTTTTGTTTGTGTATGTTTTTGTGTGTGTGTTTTTGTGTGTGTTTGTGTTTTTTGTGTGTGTTTGTTTCTGTGTGTATGTTTTTTGTTTGTGTTCTTATGTGTGTGTTTGTTTTTGTGTGTGTGTGTGTGTTTTTGTGTGTTTATGTTTTTGTGCGTGTGTCTTTGTGTGTTTGTTTTTGTGAGTGTGTTTGTGTTTGTGTTTTTGTATGTTTATTTTTATGTGTGCATGTTTTTGTGTGTGCTTGTGTGTGTGTGTTTTTGTGTGTTTTGTGTTTGTTTGTGTTTCTGTGTGTGTGTTTGTGTGTGTGTGTGTTTCTTGTTTGTGTGTGTTTTGTGTGTGTATGTGTGTTTTTTTGTGTGTGTATGTGTGTGTGTTTGTGTGTGTGTGCGTGTGCGTTTTTGTATGTGTGTGTTCGTGTGTGTGTTTCTGTATGTGTGTGTTCGAATGTGTGTGTGTTTTTTGTGCGTGTATGTTTTGGTGTGTGCGTTTTTGTGCTTATGTGTGTTTGTGTTTGTGTGTGTGTGTTTTTGTGTGTGTGTGTTTTTGTGTTTGTTTGTGTTTTTTGTTTGTATGTGTTTGTGCGTGTGTATATGTTTCAAATGTTAGAAGACACTTACAATGA
Organism: Artemia sinica; assembly: GCA_027921565.1. Taxonomy (NCBI): domain Eukaryota; kingdom Metazoa; phylum Arthropoda; class Branchiopoda; order Anostraca; family Artemiidae; genus Artemia; species Artemia sinica. The sequence continues at coordinate 60,345,860 of CM051258.1, read as the reverse complement.
TGATGACGGGTGTCTCAGGGTGCTAGAGAGTATTTATAGTGTTGTACTATGGCGTGAATTGCTTGCGAAAACCCGAATGAATGAGTTGAATTAAAACTTTTAACACGAAATGTCTGAAAACTATTTTGAGGGAGATGGGACGAAGACAGAGGGGTGTCGTAGGGACACTAGAGAGTAGTTTCAGTGTAGTACTATTGCGTGAATTGCTTTTGAAAACCCGAATGAATGAGTTGAAGGAAAAGTTTTAACAAGAAATGTCTGAAACATGGTTTGGGGGAGATAGGGCGATGACAGAGGGGTGTCACAGGGGTGCTAGAAATTAGTTATAGTGTGGTACAGCGGGTTGAATTGCTTTCAAAAACCCAAATGAATGGGTTGAATTAAAACTTTTAACACGAAATGTCTGAAAACTATTTTGAGGGAGATGGGGCAATGACAGAGGGGTGTCGTAGGGACACTAGAGAGTAGTTTCAGTGTAGTACTATTGCGTGAATTGCTGACGAAAACCCGAATGATTGAGTTAAAGTAAAAATTTTAACAAGAAATGTCTGAAGCATGTTTTGGGGAGATAGGGCCATGACAGAGGGGAGTCATAGGGGTGCTAAAGATCAGTTATAGTGTGGTACTGTGGGGTGAATTGTTTCCAAGAACCCAAATGAATGAGTTGAAGTAAAACTTTTAACAAGAAATGTCTGAAAAGTGGTTTGGGGGAGAGGAGGCGATGACAGAGGGGTGTCGTAGAGGAGTTATAGCGTGGTACTGTCGTGTGAATTCCTTTTGAAAACCAGAATCAATGACTTGGAGTAAAACTTCTAACAAGAAAAGTCTGAAAAGTGTTTTGGGGGAGATGGGACGATAACAGAGTGATATTGTGGGGCAGTAATAGTGTAGTACAGTGGCGTGAATTGCTTTTGAAAACCCGAATGAATGACTTGAAGTAAAACTTTCAACAAGAAATTTCTGAAAAGTATTTTGGAGTAGATGGGTCGATGACATAGGGATGTTTTGGGGGTAGTAATAGTGTGGCATTGTGGCGTGAATTGCTTACGAAAACCCGAATGAATGAGTTGAAGTAAAACTTTTAACAAGAGATGTCTGAAAAGGGTTTTGAGGGAGATGGGGGCAACGACAGATGTGTGTCACAGGGGCCGAAATAGTTTAGCATTGTGAGTTGAAATGCATAGAGTATCAAACACTAGTAAAGAAAGGGGCTTCTCTGTTTTTAATAATATAGTGTTTAATGGGATTCTTTAGCTTATTTTCGGAGTTGAAAAGCTTGAAAAGGTGCCAGGGGGGAGGAGGACTTGTATCACACGGATAATGGTGGGGAGTTGGGCGATGATGGCTGGTTTCCGTTCGAAACCAGTGTTGCAGCGCCATTCCACTCTGGACCATAAGTATACTTTTTAACTTTTTGGGTAGCTGCCCTTCTCGCAAGATGATCTTCCAACCTCTCCCATTAGGTGTCATTGCTTAAGATGTGCACCGCAGTTATTACGCAGCATCCATGTGTGTTCCTTGCTCAGGGGGCTCACCCATGGGGTCCTGGAATCTAGCTTGTAAGATACAATGGCGTCATTCATATTAGACCTGGTCACGGAAATTCTGGGGGTCTTCCAGAAAAACAATGTAATAAAAGTGGCTAGGAATCGTGTCAATACAGAAGAAATATCTTAATGCCTGGAATCCCGGGTGGTCTGTCAGGGGGTGGGAATCTTGCCAGATGAACGCTAGCTACAGGGATGCTGTGACATAAGAGGTGGAGCATGTTCTAGAAATTCTATGATAATTTACCTATTATTACTACTTTTTAAATTATCTCAATCATTTATCTTAAACCATTTTTTAAGCTCCTTTTTTCACCTGGCCAAACTCTGGATTCTTTCGCTGGAATATGTAAACACTAACCAAACTTCCCCGCAGTGCGGAAGATGGGTGGGAACAATATTTTCTCGAAATAGAATTTCCCCCTTTACGTGTTTTGATATTTTTGCTGAAAAATGTGCTCTGGTTTACGTAAGGACTCAGACAAACCGCTCGGTGTACTGGAAACTCCCTCAGAGACGACCAGCGAGCGGGCCGGGACCCTAGTGGAGGGAGGGTCACTGTGGGCTAACAAAAAAATAAAAAAACATTTAAAAATTAAACACTTGAAAATTACCACTTTGCACAACGAAAAAAATAAACATAAACATAAATGACTAGGTAAAAAAGGGTAGTGTTGAGCTGGTGACGGAAAAAACAGGCCCCCTCTCCCCACAGACGCCCCCCTCCCCTGGAGTCCTCCCCTTTGATCTTTCCTTAAATTGGGCATGTTATTGTTTATATTTTATCATTTTATAAGCCACAATAATGCCTAAGAATTGCATCTATTATCAAGGGGCCCTCTGCAAAAGAATGATAGGTGGAGGGTGGAACCTTTTGTTAGGATATTGTGAAATATTCATAAGTTTAACTTCAATGAAGAAGGGTTATGTCCTTAAACGCTCTTAAAACGCTTTAAATCGATCTCTAATATCACTCTCCCCTTCCCCTATCCCCTCTCCCCTGGGTTACTTGCTAGGACCCCCAATTTTCTATTATACACGGTTCTTTTTTCGTATATTATGATATGGTTTTTTTCACCTTTTATTTTTTGTCGCATTTTTAACTGTCTTTTTCTATGTTTTTAATATTGTTTGTCAATTTGTTTTAAATCATAAAACCTTTTATTTACAATGTTAGTGCTTTTAAGATGTATTGTTTTGGACGATTAAGGATAAAACTTAATTAAACCACTCCTTAGTCTGTATTGCTATTAATAACTTGAGAGTAATGTCTCCTGGAGCGTGTAAAATTTTGAGAGTAACACTTTATTCAAGTGTTAGCCAAAAATGGGGAATCTTGGGTGTCACGTAATAGGATAATTTTAGAATATTAAGAGTAGGACAAAATACTGGGAATAGTGGTTTAGTTCTCTTGGTTAGAGCGCGTTCCTCTTGGAAAAAAATGGGCCTTTCGAGTCCTAGCGGGGTCAAGAACTAAGAAAAAAGAACGAATGAAAGAAAAATGTCTTGAGCGTTTCGAACGAAAATGATTAAAAGTCATAAGGAGGAAAAATGCGCTGAGGCTTTCGGGTGAAAAATGTCAAAAAATGTATTATCTGACAGTGATGGTTGCGCTATCATTACGTGACCTTACATAAAGGGTGTGGCACCATTAAGTTAAAGAATGAAAAAAAACGTACGTTCCGGCTAAAAATAAAAATGTCGAAAAGATGTCACGTGACATATTGCATAATCATTACTTAAGGTGTGTGCTCAAATTAATTTACAAGCGGGGGTTCCCCATGGGTTCTTGAGGCAGGGTAACATAAAATTACGTCAAGCATATTAAACCTGGTCATTTGAAAAGGGGTAAGTCTAGTGACCTCATTGGAGTCAAGAGGGGTGTACCCTGGACTCTTGCCAAATATATTCCCCTTAATAGAACTGGTGACAGCGTTGTGCAGGTGCGAAGGGTTAAGAGCTCCCCTTTTGAATTGAACTTGTGTATTATCCTGACCACATTTCAGGTAATTGAAACATCTGGGATGGGTGGCATATTTGGAAGTTTATAAGCGTCTAGAAATTGGGAATTTGCCTAGGCATGCCAAATCTTGCCAGGGCCAGAATCTTGCCTGAACGTGCCAAATCTTGCCAAGGTGGGAATCTTGCTAGCTAGAAACACGTGCGAGGGACAAGGAGCTCCCCATATTAATTGAACTTGTGTATTATCCCGACCACATTCCATGTAATTATATTATGTTATAGCACCTTTGAATTTGCGAGGGCTGTCACGGGAATTTTACCTAGAAACAAAATTGCAGCACCTGGTCACCAAAAGATTGATGCGCTGTTAATTCTTCTTCTTGCACCTTTAAAAATTGGAAGAAAGGAGTAGCGGGGATTGGTCCGTTTGAATAAATTATGACCCTACTACTGCTGCGCATTAAAAGGTACGACCCTGAGAAAATATGCCTGATTTGCGAAAAAAGTTGACAAGCATATCAATAAGGACAATTGATCTCATTAAAAAGTACACCACCAAATTCAGCACAGTGGAGAACTTTATTATTATAGTTTTAGCTCCCATATACAGAAATGTGGAATTTCATATTTTTTCTTTCGAGAAGTAAGATCACGGATGGGTATTTAGTTGTTTGTTTTCTTGCTTCTTTTTTCTCTTTGTTTATTACAACGAATCCAATAATCCTAGAAAATAGGAAGGTTGTCTTTTTAATCAAAAACTATAATTCTATTGCCCTTTACAAGTAGCCAAAAAGATTTTGTTACAGCAAAGTGGCGTCATCTGCCATTTTATGGTACCAAGTTATAATTTTGACCAATATTGAGTATGGTTGCTATGGATTCAAAATTCTGAGATTCAAAATTATTAAAAGAGTGTTTACTAGACATACCAGTTTCAAAGGCAGTAATATCGCACGGTCGCGCATTCATCCCTAAAGATAAAAGTTGCCAATATAAAATATACCGTTGATATTGACACTTATCTTAAAGCTTCATATAACCCAGTTGATTCACTTGATATTTGATAAAATTTTATTAAGTAATGTATAATTTTGCGGTAGCTATTATTTAGGAAGGGGAGTGGATCATTGCGTTGGTGGGGTGGGGCCACATACCTAAAACGCTAATTTTTCGCAAACATTTTCAAACTTCCCTTGAGCATTCAGGTAAATATAGAAAAATGTCTGGGGGCAAAAGAGAAGGTACAAATTAATCGCTAGTCTTCCCTCATCAAACAGTTCATAGTAACGGAATGTAAGTAAGGAGTGACCTGGCTCAATAGTAACCGAAACTCTAAAAAACGGAATCTCAATACCAATATATGTATATCAAAAGAAGTTGCTTGTTATTCTGATTCCATATAAATAAGTTTCAATAATTTTAGTCTCACCCATCAAAAGCTACGAGCCTGAGAATATTTGTCTGATCTTCGAAAAAAGGGGGGAAAACTCCCTAATGGTGCTAGAATTTTAATGAAAATCGCATCATCAGATTTAGCGTATCAAAGAACCCTATTGTAGAAGTTTTAAGCTCCTATCTACAAAAATGTGGAATTTGGTAATTTTTACCAGAAGAAAGATCACGAGTCATGTTTATTTGTTTGTTTGTTTACTTGTGTTTTTTCCAAGGTTGATGGTATCGACCCAGTGGGCTTAGAACTTCTGGAGAGGACTCATTCTAACGAAAATAAGTAGTCCTAGTGGCCTTTTTAAATGACTTAAAAATTTAGAGGGCAACTAAGCCCCCTCCCAGGCCACTTTTTTCCCAAAATAGTCCCAATAAAATTTTGAGAAAACTGTTTTGTTTAGCATAGTTAAAAGGTCCAATAGCTATGTCTTTGGAGATAACATGACCCCCCACAGCCCCTGGGAAAAGGTCTTAAAGTTATAACATTTGCCCATTGTTTACGTCTAGCATGTAGTGGAGCATCAACTACTCCGAATTACACAAAACCTGGCATACCGGTTTCTGGGCCAAGCGCTCTTATTTCTGAGCCATTTGTTGTATGTGACCTGACTGTGACCTGAATGGAATTTAAGCTAGATTTTGTGAAATATATCTATACATTTGACGATTGATTTAATGTCCTTAGTTCCTTAGTAAAAGCCTACAAAACACCGTATTAACGTAGGTTAATAACCCAAATTATGATGTACGCCCAGTATCGTATAGCATTATATAGTCTTAACGAAAGGATTGGAATAATGGGATCAAGCAAAGATGAAAATAATACGAATATTATTTTATATTGGATTGAATGAATCAGGTAAAAGTTTGAAACTGCTTACCAGTTAAGGTAAGTCTGAGGGGATGGTAAGTCTCACGCAACATGACATAAATGTTAGAATATGATTTGACTAACTTCATGGACATCAATCTGTGAAAACAGCTACAGGAGACAGGTGATCTTGTGACTTCACCTGTGACTTGACTTGGCTGTTGTCTATATAATACACAAGTTCCAATTTAGGAGTGCGGCTAGCATAAAATATTCTTTAGCATTGAAGTATGCTAAAAATTTGAAACTAATGAAGTGGTAGTTGCCAAGAAAAGATCTCGTGACTTGACCTAGCTTTCACTTCTCGGCTGTGGTCTGTATAATACAGAAGTATCGATTGAGGAGTGCGGCTAACATAAAACATGGTTTAGCAATAAAGTATGCTAAAAAGTTGAAACTAATAAAGTCATAGTTGCCAAGAAAAGATCTCATGACTTGACCTAGCCTTCACTTCTCGGCTATAGTCTATATAATACACAAGTACCAATTGAGGAGTGAGGGAAATATAAAATATTCTCTAACATTGGAATATGCTAAGAAGTTGAAAATAATAAAATCGTAGTTGCCAATAAAATAATTTCAATATAAAATTCAGAACAATCCTTAGAAATCAAGTTGTAGGGTGTTTATGGATTTAAAGAATCAAGGTCCTCGACTACCATAGACCCTAACCACCAAGGACCATAATATCCAAGGGGCCCCCTCCCCCAGCCTCCAAGTTCCCCCTCCTAAATTTTTTAACCCCTCCCGGCCTTTTTTATACTTTTTTTAAGTTTAATTTTTTGGAATTTTTTGAACTTTATTTTTTATTTTTTTATTCTTTTTAACTTAGAAATTTTTTTAAACTTTTTTTACATGTCTTAGAATAACATGAAATATGCTTGAAACCAATAAAATCACATTTAATATTTTGAAAATACAAAATGAGAGTAATATAGATACGTTAGTCGTGACTTTTACTATTAGAAAAAAAATGTTTGTAGTAACACTTTTTTTGCACTGAATTTTTGGACTTGGAAAATTATTCGACCTTTTTTTATATATACTTATGCGGCTGTACCAGTGGTACTCTATGTCTGCTAATTGACGCTTCATAGCTTATGATATATTTTCAAACAGTAATTTTGCACATTGGAAGGATATACACTTACATCATGTTTAAAATATAAAGAGGGTATTCATTTGTCCTGATATTGATTGCTATGTTGCCACTGTTGGTCCAAGACCAAAGGCTTATGGAATGGACTATTATAAAGATTATTCATCAATAACGAACTATGGTCTTGGCACTTGGCTTGCAAAGATGTAGGAAAGTCTTAGTGGAGGCAATATTACTGCAACCAGGAAAATTTTTAAACTTTTGACTTGTCTTTAAATGATGTGAAATATGCTTGCGGCTGTATTAGTGGTACTCTATGGTTGCTCATCGACACTACCAAGTTTGTTGTATGTATTAAATTAGTAATTATCCTACGTTGGAAGGATAACTACCTGTATCATGTTTTTTAAAAAGGTGAAGATGAATTATTCGAAGAAAGTGTGTAAACACGATAAAATCATTGTTGCATTGAATGCTGACAAAGACAAATATTTGAACTACAAAACAAAAACTAGGGGTAACACTATTGCATACATTTGCGTGCGTCTATTATGCATCCTAAACAATCACAAACTGTCTTTACGAAAGTCGGAGATGTAAGAAAAGGAATTTTTAGAGATATAGATACTACTTGCAGACTCAAAAGTATACTAATTGATGATTGAGTATAAAAATTTTAAATATAGACAGAAATAGAAACAATCAAACAACCGCTGAAATATTCAGACATAGAGAGAGAGAGGCAAAACTATCTACAAACACATAGTCAGACACAAAATCACACAAAGACAGATATAGAGACTAGCAAATATCCGCTCAGACTCACATATATAAAGAGTGGCAAAAATACTTGCAAATACATATACTCAGACAAAAAATCACACAAAGAACGACATAGAGGCTAGTTAACATCCGCTCAGACAAACAGAGAGAGAGAGAGAGAGAGAGAGAGAGAGAGAGAGAGAGAGAGAGAGAGAGAGAGAGAGAGGCAAAAATACCTACAAACACACTGAGTCAGACAAAAAATCACACAAAGACAGATATAGAGACAGGCAAACATCATCTTATTCACAAAGACACAGAGACAGAGAAACAGAAAGACCTACAAAAACACAGAGTCAGAAACAAAATCACGCAAATACAAAAATAGAGAAAAGCAAACATCCGCGCAGACACACAGGCACAGGTACAGAGAGAGAGAGAGAAGCAAAAATACCTGCAAACACCGTAAACATCCGCTCACACACACACAGACAACGAAAGAGAGAAGCAAAAATACCTACAAACACTTTGAGTCAGACAAAAAATCACACAAAGACAGACATAGACACAAGAAAATATCCACTCATTCACACAGGCAAAGAGACAGAGAGGAAAAAAATATATACTAGCAAACACAATCAGACACAAAATCACACTTAGGCAGTTAGGTTCACTCAGGCTAACTTACCATGGCACGCCATGGTAAGTTAACCTCAGTGAACCTAACTTTTTGCTTGTCTCTCTCACTATGCCTGTGTGTCTGAGCGGGTGTGCTGCCATCTATAAGTAGAGCTGAAAAGGCGTGTTGCTATCTATAAGTAGAGCTGATAAGCTGCACTTGTGAGTCTGAGCAAATGTTTGCTAGTTTCTATGTCTGTCTTTGTATGATTCTGTGTCTGACTCTGTGTATTTAGGTATATTTGTCAGTCTCTCTCTGTGCCTGAGTGTCTGAGTGGATGTTTGCTTGTCTCTATGTCTGTCTTTGTGTGATTTTGTGTCTGACTCTGTGTGTTGGTATGTTGGTATGTGTTGGCTTGTCTCTATGACCCTGTGTGTCTCATCAGATGTTTGGTAGTTTCTATGTCTGTCTTTGTATGATTTTGTGTCTGACTCTGTGTGTTTGTGAGTATTTTTGCTTCTCTCTCTTTCTCTCTCTCTCTCTCTCTCTCTCTCTCTCTCTCTCTCTCTCTCCTCTCTCTCTCTCTCTCTCTCTCTCTCTCTCTCTCTCTCTCTCTTCCTCTCTCTCATCTCTCTCTCTCTCTCTCTCTCTCTCTCTCTCTCTCCTCTCTCTCCTCTCTCTCTCTCTCTCTCTCTCTCTCTCTCTCTCACTTTCTCTCTCTCTCTGTGCCTGTGTGTCTGGGCGGATGTTTGCTTGTCTCTATGTCAGTCTTTGTGTGATTTTGTGTCTGACACTGTGTGCTTGAAGCTAGTTTTGCCTATCTCTCTCTGTGCTGTAAGTATTCTTCCTCTCTCTCACTCTCTCTCTCCCTCTCTCTCTCTTTCTCTCTCTCTCTCTCTCTCTCTCTCTCTCTCTCTCTCTCTCTCTCTCTCACTCTCTCTCTCTCTCTCTCTCTCTCTCTCTCTCTCTCTCTCTCTCTCTCTCGTCTCTCCTCTCTCTCTCTCTCTGTGCCTCTGTGTCTGAGCAGATATTTTCTTGTCTCTATGTCTGTCTTTGTGTTATTTTGTTTCTTTGTGTTTGATTTTGTGTCTGAATCAGTGTGTTTGTAGGTATTTTTGCTTCTTTCTCTCTCCCTCTGTCTGTGTATCTGAGTGGATGTTTGCTTGTCTCTACGTCCGTCTTAGTGTGATTTTGTGTTTGACTCTCTATGTTTGTAAATAGTTTTTGCCCCTCTCTCTCTCTTTATACCTGTATGTCTGAGCGGACGTTTGCTTGTGTCTATGTCTGTTTTTCCTCGATTTTGTCTTAGACATTGTGTGCTTGCAGGTATCTCTGCTTCTCTCTGTCTCTGTTCCTGTGTGTCAGAGTGGATGTTTGCCTATCACTATGTTTGTCTTTGTGTGATTATGTGTCTGACTCTGTGTGTCTGTAAATATTTTTTCCTCTCTCTCTCTCTCTGTGTCTGTTTGTCTGAGTGGATATTTGCTTGTCTCTATTTCTGTCTTTGTGTGATTTTGTTTCTGAATCTGTGAGTTTGTATGGGTTTTCGCTTCTCTTTCTCTGTGCCTGTGTGAATGAGCGGTAAAAGTTCTCTTCTAAGTTTTCTCGAAGAAAGAGAAAAAAGTTATACTTCAGTTCTGAATTTCCTGAAAGAAGAGAAGATAAAAATTTTAAGTTCTTTTCCGAATTTCTTGTAAAAGAAAGAAAAAGTTATACTTTGATTCTGAATTTTTTCCCAAGAAGAGAAAAAATTCCTACTTCAATTCTGAGTTTTCTCACAGAAATGAAGAAAAGTTCAAGTTCTTTTATTTTGTGTCTGACTGTGTGTTTGTAAGTATTTTTACCTCTCTATCTCTCTGTGCCTTTGTGTCTGAGCGGATGTTTGCTTGTCTCTATGTATGCCTTTGTTTGATTTTGAGTCTGACATTGTGTGCTTGTCAGTATTTTTGCCTCTCTCTCTCTATGCCTCTCTGTCTATGTGGATCTTTGCCTGCCTATATATCTGTCTTTGTATGATTTTTTGCCTGACTCTGTTTGTTTGTAAGTACTTTTTCTCCTCTATCTCTATCTTTCTCTGTTTCTCTCTCATTCTCTCTCTCTGTCGCTCTGTGTCTGTGTGTATGAGCGGATGTTTACCTGTCTCAATGTCTGTCTTTGTGTGATTTTGTGTCTGACACAGAGTCTTTGTCGATATTGTTGTCTCTCTCTCTGCGCCTGTGTGTCTGAGCGGATGTTTGCTAGTCTCTTTGTCTGTCTTTGTAAGATTTTGTGTCTGAATCTCTGCGTTTGTAAGTTTTTTTACATCTCTATCTCTCTGTGCCAGTGTGTCCGAGCGGATGTTTACTTGTCTCTACTAATGTCTTTGTGTGATTTTGTGTCTGACTCTTTGCGTTTTTAGATATTTTTGTTTCTTTCTCTGCACCTGTGATTCTGAGCGGATGTTTGCTAATTTCTATATCTGTCTTTGTATGATTTTGTGTCTGACTTTGTGTTTGTAGGTTATTTGCTTCTATTTCTCTCTCTCTCTCTCTCTCTCTCTCTCTCTCTCTCTCTCTCTCTCTCTCTCTCTCCTCTCTCTCTCTCTCTCTCTCTCTCTCTCTCTCTCTCTCTCTCTCTCTCTCTCTCTCTCTCTCTCTCTCTCTCTGTGCCTGTGTGTCAAACTGGATGTTTGCTTGTCTCTATGTCTGTCTTTGTGTGATTTTGTGTCTTACACTGTGTGCTTGAAGATATTTTTGCATATCTCTCACTGTGCTGTAAGATATTTTGCCTATCTCTCTCTGTGCCTGGATGTCTGAGCGGATGTTAAATTGTCTCTATGTCTGTTTTTGTTTGATTTTGTGTCTGACACTGTGTGCTTGTAGGTATTTATGTTTCTCTGTCTCTGTGCGTGTGTGAATGAGAGAATGTTTTCCTGTCTCTATATCAGTCTTTGTGTGATTTTTTGTCTGACTCTGTGTGTTCGCAGGTATTTTTGCGTCTCTCTCTCTTTGTCTGAGCAGATGTTTGCTTGCCTCTATGTCTGTCTTTGAGTAATTTCGTGAATGAGTCAGTGTATTTGTAAGTATTTTTTTCACTCTCTATGCCTCTGTGTCTGAGCGGATTTTTGCTTTTCTCTATGTCTGTCTTTGTGTGATTTTGTGTCTTACTCTGTGTGTTGGTATGATATTTTTTCTCGCTCTTTCTGTGCCTTTATGTCTGAGCAGATGTTTGATACTCTCTCTCTGTCTCTGCTTGTGTGTGATTATGTGTCTGACTCTGTGCGTTTGTGGATTTTTTTTTGTTTCTTTCTGCGCCTGTGTGTCTCATCAGATGTTTGGTAGTTTCTATGTCTGTCTTCGTATGATTTTGTGTCTGACTCTGTGTGTTTGTGAGTATTTTTGCTTCTCTCTCTTTCTCTCTCTCTCTCTCTCTCTCACTCACTCTCTCTCTGTGCATGTGTGTCTGAGCAGATGTTTGCTTATCTCTATGTCAGTCTTTGTTTGATTTTGTGTCTTACACTGTGTGCTTGAAGCTATTTTTCCCTATCTCTCTCTGTGCTGTAAGTATTTTTCCCTTCTCTCTGTCTTTCTATGCCACTGTGTCTGAGTGGATGTTTGCTTGTCTCTATGTCTCTCTTCGTGAGATTTTGTGTCTTTGTGTTTGATTTTGTGTCTGAATCAGTGTGTTTGTAGGTATTTTTGCCTTTCTCTCTCCTTGTGTCTGTGTGTCTGAGTGGATGTTTGCTTGTCTCTATTTCCGTCTTTGTTTGATTTTGTGTCTGACTCAGTTTGTAAGTATTTTTGCCCCTCTCTCTCTAAACGTGTATGTCTGAGCGGATGTTTGCTTGTCTCTATGTCTGTTTTTCTTCAATTTGTCTGTGACATTATGTGCTTGTAGGTATCTCCGCCTGTCTCTCTATCTCTGTGCCTGTGTATCAGAGTGGATGTTTGCCTATCACTATGTCTGTCTTTGTGTCATTATACTTCTGACTCTGTTTGTCTGTAAGTATTTTTTTCCTTCTCTCTCTGTGCCTGTGTGTCTGAGCGGATATTTGCTGGTCTCTATTTCCTTCTTTGTGTGATTTTGTTTCTGACCCTTTGCTTTTGTATGTGTTTTCGCTTCTCTGTCTCTGTGCCTGTGTGAATGAGTGGTTCAAGTTCTGGCCTAAGTTTTCTCGAAGAAAGAGAAAAAAGTTCCACTTCAGTTCTGAATTTTCTGAAAGAAGTGAAATTAAAAGTCTGAATTTCTGTTCTGAATTTCTTGTAGAAGATAGATAAAGTTATACTTTGATTCTGAATTTTTTCCTAAGAAGAGAAAAATTTCCTACTTTAATTCTGAGTTTTCTCAAAGAAAAGAAGAAAAGCTCACGTTCTCTTATTTAGTGTCTAACTGTGTGTTTGAAAGTATTTTTACCTCTCTATCTCTCCGTGCCTTTGTGTCTGAGTGATTATTTGCTTGTCTCTATGTATGTCTTTGTTTGATTTTGTGTCTGACATTGTGTGTTTGTAGGTATTTTTGCCTCTCTCTCTGTGCCTCTGTGTCTGTGTGGATGTTTGCCTGTCTCTATGTCTTTCTTAGTATGATTTTGTGCCTGACTCTGTTTGTTTGTAAGTACTTTTTCCTCTTTCTGTCTATCCCTACCGGTCTCTCTCTCTGTATCTCTATGCATATGTTTATGAGCGGATGTTTGCCTGTCTCAATGTCTGTCTTTTTGTGATTTTGGGTCTGACTCAGTGTCTTTGTCAATATTTTGTCTCTCCCTCTCTGCGCCGGTGTGTCTGAGTTGATATTTGCTATTCTTTTTGTCTGTCCTTTCAAGATTTTGTGTCCGACTCTGTGCGTTTGTGTTTTTTTTGTCTGTCTCTCTCTGTGCCTGTGTGTCTGAGCGGATGTTTGCTTATCTCTATTAATGTCTTTGTGGGATTTTGTGTCTGACTCTGTGCGTTTGTAGATATTTTTGTTTCTTTCTCTGCCACTTTGTTTCTGAGCGGATGTTTGTTAGTTTCTATAACTGTCTCTGTATGATTTTGTGTCTGACTCTGTGTGTTCGTAGGTATTTTTGCCTCTCTCTCTCTCTCTGTGTCTGTTTGTCTGAGCGGATATTTGCTTGTCTCTATGTTTGTCTTTGCGTGATTTTGTGTCTGACACTGTGTGCTTGAAGATATTTTTGCCTATCTCTCTGTGCCTTTGCGTCTGAGCGGATGTTTGCTTTTCTCAATGTCTGTTTTTGTTTGATTATGTGTCTGACACTCTGTGCTTGTAGGTATTTTTGTTTCTCTGTCTCTGTGCCTGTGTGAATGAGAGGATGTTTACCTGTCTCTATATCAGTCTTTATGTGATTTTGTGTCTGACTCTGTGTGTTCGTAGGTATTTTTGCCTCTCTCTCTCTCTCTGTGTCTGTTTGTCTGAGCGGATATTTGCTTGTCTCTATGTTTGTCTTTCTGTAATTTTGTGAATGAGTCCGTTTATTTATAAGTTATTTTGCTACTCTCTATGCCTCTCTGTCTGATCGGATGTTTGCTTGTCACTATATTTTGCCTTGTGTGATTTTGTGTCTTACTATGAATTGGTAGATATTTTTGCCTCTCTCTCTCTCTCTAAGTCTATATGTCAGAGCTGTGTTTTTCTTGTTTATATTTCCGTCTATATTTTAAATTTTTATACTCAGTCATCAATTAATGGACTGTTGAGTCTGCTAATAGTATATATGTCTCTGAAAATTCTATTTCTTGCATCTCCAACTTTTATAAAAACAGTTTTTGATTGTTTAGGATGCATAATAGAGGCACGCACACGTTTCCAATAGTGTTACCACTAGGGCATGTTTCGAAGTTCAAATATTGGTCTTTGTCAGCATTCAATGCAACAATGATTTGATCGTGTTCACGCACTTTCTTCGAATATTTCGTCTTTTTAAAATATGATACAGGTGGTTATCCTTCAATTGTAGGCAAATCACTGACTTAATACATACAGTAAACTAGGTAGTGTCGACGAGCAGCCATAGAGTATCATTGAGATAGTCACGTAGTGTAGATGCGCAGCCATAGAGTACCACTGGGGACAGCCGAAAGTATATTGCATGTCATTTTAAGAAACGTAAGAAACAAGTTGAAAAATGTCTTGGTTGTAGTAACAATGCCTCCACTAAGATGTTCCCACATCTTTGTCAACCAAGTGCCAAGACCATAGATCGTTACTGACGAATGATCTTTGTAATATTCCATTCGATAACCGTTTGGTTTTGGACCATGAGTAGCAACATAGCAATCAATATCAGGACAAATGAATACCATCTTCATATTAATTAATATGATGCAGGTGTATATACTTACAATGTACAAAATTACTGTTTGAAAATATATCATAAACTATGTAGTGTCGAAGAGCAGCAATAGAGTACCACAGGAACAGCCGCATAAATAAATAATCAGTCCAAAAAAGGTGTTACTACAAAGATTATTTTTCTAATAGTATAAGTGACTAACATATCTATATCATTCTCATTTCGTATTTTGAATATGCTAATGGGATTTTTTTTAGTTTTAAGCCTATTTCATTTCATTTTAAGACATATAAAGAAAACTGAAATAAATTCAATGTTAAAAAATTAAAAAAATGAAAGTAAAAGTTAAAAAAAAAGTTAAAACAATTACACTTAAAAAGTAAAAAAAATGGGGAGGGGGACTTAAAAAGTAGTAGGAGGGGTCCTTTGGACTTTGGGGGGAGGGGGCCCCTTGAAGGCTGAGATCCTTGGTGGTTAGGGTCTTCGGTGGTTGATGACCTTGATTGTTCAAATCCATAAACACCTTACTACTTGATTTCTAAGAATTTCTAAGGATTGTTCTGAATTTTTATATTAAAACTATTTTCTTGGCAACTACGAGTTTATTAGTTTCAAATTCTTAGCATACTTCAATGCTAAAAAATATTTATATTGCCCACTCTCCTCAATTGGTACTTGTGTATTATACAGACCATAGCCGAGAAGTGAAGGCTTGGTCAAGTCACGAGATCTCTTCTTGGCAACTATGACTTTATCAGTTTCAACTTTCTAGCATAATCCAATACTAAAGAAGATTTTATATTGTCCACTCTCCTCAATTGGTACTTGTGTATTATACAGACCATAGCCGAGAAGTGAAAGCTAGGTCAAGTCACGAGATCTTTTCTTGGCAACTATGACTTTATTAGTTTCAACTTTTTAGCATAATTCAATGCTAAAGAATATTTTATGCTAGCCGTGCTCCTCAATTGGTACTTGTATATTCTACAGACCACAGTCGAGAAGTGAAAGCTAGGTCAAGTCACGAGATCTTTTCTTTGCAACTACAACTTTATTAGTTTCAACTTTCTACCATACCACAATGCTAAAGAACATTTATTTTGCCCACACTCCTCAATTGATACTTTCGTATTATACAGACCACAGCCGAGAAGTGAAAGCCAGGTCAAGTCACAAGATCGCCTTGTCACCGCTAACCTTTTTCACAGATTGATACCCATAACGTTATTCTAATCATATCCTAACATTTATGTCACGTTACATGAGACCTACCACCCCTCAGACTTACCTTAACCGATAAGTAGTTATAACCCTTTACCTGATTCATTCAATCCAATATAAAATAACATTCGTATTATTCTCATCTTGGCTTCATCCCATTATTCAAATCCTTTAGTTAAGACCATTTAATGTCATACTATACTGGGCGTTCATCATAATTTGGATTATTGACCTATATTAATACGGTGTTTGACAGGCTTTTACCAAGGACATTAAATCAATCGTCAAATGTATATATAGATTTCACTATATCTAGTTTAAATTCCATTCAAGTTACCGTATATGGGGTGCCTGCAGTATCACATACAACATTTGGCTCAGAAACCTGTCTGCTTGGCCCAGAAATCGGTCTGACACATTTTGTGTAATTCGAAGTAATTGATTCTCCACTACTATAGTATTTGTTATTGGGAAGTGTGTATACAATTTGGGGTAGTGGGGAGGACGATTTTCTGTTGGGTGATTTTGCACAGGGAGAAATTTTCATGGAGAGGGAAGTTTCCAGGGGTTAAACTTTTCAGGGGAAATTTCAAAATTTAAATTTTGCTTGGAAGTTGAGCCAGAGATCTTGAAATTTTTCAAAAACGAACAGAAATTAAATTAAAAAAACAATTTTTTTCAACTGAAATTAAAAAGCAACATTAAAACTTAAAACGAACAGAAACTATTACGAATATTACGGAGGTTGCTCCCTCCTTAAGACTTCGCTCTTTACGCTAAAGTTCGAGTCCTCCAATTCTTTTGGAGAGACTGGTGAAATACAAACTTCGTCTAATTAGATCAATAAGAGATATTTTTTAAGTGATAAAAAACTTTAGCGTAAAGAGCGAGGTGTTAAGATTGGGGCAACCCCAATTTTGATATATAAATTTTGTTAAAAATAGTCCAGAGCTCAAATAGCTATGCCTCAGAGGCAGAAAAATTCCCTTGAGCCCTGGGGCAAGGACTGTAAGTTATGCAAGTTGCCTATTACCTAAGATATTTTATTGGGAAAAGGGGGCACATTTGATCCTGGGTTTCCAAAAAGGCTTAGGCTGTTGATGTGAAACTTTATGGAAACGCTTAGTGGAACACCAAACGCAATCAGAACACACTATGTGCGTGTGGGTTTTCAAAAGGTAATATCAGCAATGTCTAGGGAACGGCTGATGGTATTAAGTTGAAACTTTCAGGGTATGCTCAGGGGATTTTGAAGAATGATCGGAGGGCAACCAGCTACCCTTCCCTTTTTAGATGCCCCTACAATTAACACTGATCACCATTTCAAAAGAATCAATTTTTTCAAAATAGTTAAAAGGTCTAATACCTAATCCTCCACGGATGCCATGCCCCAGGCTGCCCAGGTGCAATGATTGTAAATTATGCATTTTGTCCATTGTTTATATGCAGGATTTATGATTCGGAAAGGGGAATATTTGAATAGATAGAAGAAATGTAGATAGATAGAAGAAATATATTAGAAGAAATGGCCACTAAAGTTCAGAATTTTCTAAAGGAGTAGAAAAAATTTCAAGTTCTGTTCTGAATTTTTCCGTAGAAAATAGAAAAAGTTATGCTTCGATTCTGAATTTTCCATAAGAAGAAAAAAAAGTACCACTTTAATAACATCTTCAAAAAATTCAATTTATTAATATTATATAAAAATTGGGCATTCCAAAATATACCAGGGTATAAAAATAAGGTATACTACATTTCAGTATCCTTATACCATTTAGGTTCATCCGATATCTCAGGCTGCCCTTCCCCCTTCGATAGTGACCCCTTCGATAGTGACCTTAAATTACACTTTTCATATCCTTTTTCATCAACCTCTATTTACCCCGATATATAAATCACTTAATTTTGAGTCATTTAACCCCTTTAATTTTGAGTTTTTTCAAAGAAGTTCAGGTTCTCTTCGGAATTTTCTCAAAGAAGAGAAAAAAAGTTACAGGTTTATTCTAGATTTTTCCAAAGAGGAAAAAGTTCCATTTCAGTTCAAAATTTTCTTAAAGAGGAAAAAATTTAAGTTCTTTTCTGAATTTTTCCATAGAAAATAGAAGAAGTTAACATTCAATTCTGAATTTTTCCCCAAGAAGAGAAAAAAGTTCCATTTTAATTCTGAGTTTTCTCAAAGAAGTGAAGAAAGTTCAATCTCTTCTGAAATTTCTCAATGAATAGAAAAAAGTTACAGTTCAATTCTAGATTTTTCCAAAGAGAAAAAAGTTCCACCGGTTCTGAATTTTTTGTAAAGAAGAAAAAATTCAAGTTCTGTTATGGAAGAAAAGTGGTTTGAATCAATAAAAAGAAGCCTTTCGAAAAGTACGCTGATAAAAAGTTGGTATAAGCGTTTGCGCAAATCTAAATAATTTAAGTTTAGGAGCTTAATACGGAAAAAAGTGTTTTGAAATTAGTAAAAGGAAGGGTTTTGAAAATTAAAGTCGTAACAAATCGGTATTGGGAAGTACTCAAATCTGAATTATCAAAGTTCAGGAACAAACTATGGAAGGAAAATGGTTTGAAATCAATAAAAGAAGCCTTTCGAAAAGTATGTTAATAAGAAGTTGGTATAAGGGTGTGCACAAATATGAATAGTTTAAGTTTAAGAGCGTATTACGGAAAATGTGTTTTGAAATTACTTAAAGGAAGGCTTTTGAAAATTATAGTCGTAACAAATTGGTATGGGGGTGTAAAGTTCCGCTTTAATTCTGAATTTTCTCAAAGAAGAGAAAAAAGTTACAGTTCAATTCCAAATTTGTCACTTAACCAGCACTATGCAACATGGTTTCCCAACCCCTCAGCTTTATTGGCTAAGTAGATATTACAGGTACTATTTCAGATACCGGTGTTGCATTATATTCCTCTCTATAAGGTATGTCAAATTCTTTTAACCCTTTTCTCTCTTTGGAAATTTTAATAACATTTTTACTCTTACATATTTGGATTCTGGTTACTATGAGTGGTTGTTAGGGCCTCTTGTTTATCTTTTGTCCACCATATTTGGAGTCCCCTTCGTAACATGAGTAGATTTAACGTCATAGGTTATTTTTAGACGTTCTGGCTGGAATCCAGTTGTCTCCCAAATATGGGTGTATCTCTAATACAGCAAGGGCTTCCACTACTTATGTCAGCAATATCTAAAAACGGTTGGCGGTATTAAGTTGAAACCTTCAGAGTATGTTGAGGGTATATTGAGGGGTGATTGGAGGGCAACCCTCCCCCTTCTTCCTTCTACTCGCAGTATTTATCATTAAGGAAAAGGAAGAACGTTTGATTTTGGGTATGTCTGGAAAGCCTAATGATAATAAAGTGTAACTTTAGGAAATGTTAAGGGTACGTTAAACTAATCAAAAGACAGCAAGTGAATCAAGGTGTGTCTACAATGTCTTAAGAACGGCTGAGAGTATTATGTTGAAGCTTTCAGGAAATGTTGAACGGGGGGGATTCAAAGTGGTTGAAAGGCATTCATCCCACCTCCCATTACCTTTTGAGCTACCCTTCTCCCTAAGAAATATGATCAACATTTTTTAATAGCCTGCTTGTTCTAAATATTCAAAAGGTCAAATAAATAGGCTTTTGGGAATGACATAAACTCCCCAGCCTTTGAGGCGAGGGTAGTAAGTCATGCCAGCTACCCTTTGTTTTAAGTAAGGTTGGTTATTGGGGAAAGGGGGCAAGTCTAATCATGAGTCTCCAAAAAGGCTTAGAGTATTAAGGTGAAACTTTCAGAAAAAGTACGTTGGAATGTTGAACATAATCAAAACCCACTGTATGCAGGGTGGTTGTCAAAAAGGATATAACAGCAATAACAGAGAAAAGGATGAGAAAATTAAGTTTAAACTTTAAAGACATGTTGAGGGGGTGTTGAAGAGTGATCAGAGGACAAACAGCCCTTCCTTATGCTGTTTTAGATGCCCCCTCTACACTTATAGTGATTTTACAATAATCAAGAGGTCTAATAATTATGCTCTGGCCAGGAGGCATAATTCTGGAGGCGTAAATATGGATAAATTGAATTATTTATATTCTTTTCTCCGGGGCTTTTCAGGGAATGGCATCCCAAGGGGCTCTGAATATGCTATGCCCCTTGCAACCCCTGGAAAAAGGAAAGTAAATAATGCAGTTTATTCATATTTGCATGTGATATTTATTATTGGAAAAAGATAATCTTAGATCTTGGATTTGTCAGAAAAGGCTATGGGTGTTCAGGTAAAATTTTGGGGAATCTGGATGGGGATGTTGAAATAAATTAAAAGACTCAAAGAGCAAACAATTTATAAAAAAAATGGATCTGCAACATCGTAGGAACTGGTATGGGTATTAACTTGAACTGTCAGAGTCGCTACTACTGTAATGGCTTCTGTAACTGCAATTGCGATTACTTACGACTGCTACTTGGACTACTTACGATTGCGACTAAGATAACTCCCGACGGTGATAACTCGCAACTGTGACTATTTGTGGGTTCGACTACTTACGACTGCGACTACTATTAACTGTGACTTTCTCTACTTGCGACTACGACTGCAGTTATCTGTAACTGCTATAACTTTGACTTCAGACTACTAGCAGGTAATTTTGAAGGGGAAATTGAAAAAAATCAAAACACACTATTATAAAGGGGGGTTGTTTGATCCTGAGTGAGTCTGAAAAGTTAAGGGTACTAAGGTGAAACTACAGGGAACGTTGAGAGGGAAGCTGAAGTAAACGAAAAATGTATCTAAAAATACATTAATAGGCCGTATCTGGAATGTCTTCGGAATGGCTAAGCCTATCAACTTGAAACTCTTCGAGCCACTCTTACTTCTAATATTGCTGCAACTATAACTCATTTTGACTGTTGCTCTCACTACTTATGACTGCGACAACTTGTGACTGTTACTATTTGTGACTTATTTTAATAGCGACAACTTTCAAGAAATGTTAAAGGGGATGTTGAACAAAATCAAACACACACTATGTGCTTGCTGGTTGTCTTATGAACACATCATGAATACCTTAGGGGCAGTTGAGGTTTTTAACATGATACTTCTAGAGCATAGTCAGGGGTAAGCTGGAAAGTGATTGGAGGTCAGCGAGTCCTCTACCCACTTGCCCAATTTAGATACCCCCTCCCAAGCATAATTTGAAAAAAAAAACTTTAAAAAAAATTGTTCAAAACAGTCAAAAGGTCTATTACCTATGCCTTCGGACACCCCATGCCCTCCACAGCCCCCGAGACAAGGATTGGAATTTACGCAATATTTTCATTTTTTTACATACAGGAGTGATCGCTGGGAATGGCAGAATGATTGATCCTGGGTGTGTGTGAAAGAGCTAAGAGTATTAAGGTCAAAACCAGGGCTATTACCAAGGCTAAGTTCTCCTCAAGAAAGTCACAGATACAATTAAACCAGACGTGGAACTTAACGGAGAGAGTATCCAGTGTGTCGAATCCCTAACCATGGCAGTCCAATCACCAATGACAACAACTACTCAAAAGATACAAAAAGACGGCTCGGTCTTGCGAGTTCCTCGCCTTTATGCCCAAATGGCGAAATTAATCTGCGACTTAAGGCATGAATTTTTGATATCTCGAATATCCCCATCACAATATAGTCATGTGAAACATGACCGTTGAAGGTAAATGACCAGTGTCGACTCGCGACATTTGAAACTAATTGTCTCTGTCGCTGATATTACCTATCTTACCTATCTGATATACCTAATCTGATCTCAAATTTCGAAGTCCTTGAACGCCTTAAAATCTAATCAACAATCCTCACCAAGATCAAACTTCAGCAACTTCGGTATCTCGGTCATGTCAAATCTATGATCGGTTCCGTCTCCCGAAAATCATCTTTGAAGACTAAATTAACTGTTCTCTTCCTCATGGTCGTCCCCCAAAGAGGTTGGAGCAAAGTCTCACGCCTCATTGCCTTTCCAAACTTCTTCGCCTAGCGGAAGACCCTAAGGCATACAGAAGGCATATCCGCACCATTACGAAGAAAGAGGCCCAATGACAGCCTTCGAGGACGGACGAGACTTAAGTCAAGTAAGTCAAGTTAAGGTGAAAACTCAAGAGACTCTCGAAGGAGATATTGAACTAAATTAAAATACAGTCTGTACATCCAAGCCGGCCTTAAGGGGAATTAGCAATTATCTTAGGAGCGACTAAGGGTATCAAAATGAAACTTTCAGGACTAGTGTCACTTTTGTTATTGAGATTGCAACTCTGAATACTTGCGAATACTTGTAAGTACGACTACTTTGTGAATTTGCCTACAACTTCTTATGACTGTAACTACTTGTAACTATGACAACTTGCGAATGCAATTACTTAAGATTACGAATACTTGTGACTACGACTGTAAGGGAATGCAACAATTTGTGACTGCAACTGCAATTACTTGCAACTGCATAAACTAACATAATCTGACTGCTACATGTGACTATTGCTAGTTCCAACAGTGACTGCAACTATTTTTGACTGCGAGTTTGACCGCTTGTGACTATGAATGCAACGACTTGTGACTGCCACTGCTTTTGACATTGACTACTACTATCAGTACTGCTACAACTTTGTGATTGCGACTGCGACTGCAAATGCTACTGCAACTTCTACTATTATAACTGGAGCGGTTAAGCTTAATCAAAACGTTTAACTGCCTCCTGCTTGTGAAAATGATGTACTTCATTCAGGCTATCAAGAGGGCTGATCCGAAATATCTCACGAATGGCTAAGATTACTAAGTTGAAAATTTCAATGAGAATCAAAGTGGACGTTGCACAAAATTGAAAGATACCATGCATCCAGGTTGTCAAAAATACGTATCTTCAATGTTTCAAAAACAGTTTTGGAAGAGTATCAAGTTAAAATATTCCGATAATTTTGACAGGGATGTTGAACTTAAATCAGCATACGCATCATATTTGTCTATGGGTGCAACTGCAATATCTCAGAAACGGCTTCTAAAAAAATTTTACATTTTAAAAAATGATGGCTAGGATGTTGAACTAAACCAAAAGAAACCACATCCATTCTTGTTGTCAGAATTATGTGACTGCAATGTATCAGAAATAGGTAAGGGTATTAAACCAAAAATTCCAGAAAACATCGAGGGGGATGTTCAACTTGATTAGAATACGACTGAGTGCATCCCGTTTGCCAAAAATTCTTATATTCATTCAGCTTGGTAATATGGTGTGAGCAATATCTCAAGCACAGTTAAAGGTAATAAAGGTAAACTTTCAGATAATGTCGAGGGGGATGTTAAAGCTAATCAAAATATACTATATGCATCCCTCTTGTCAAAAGGGCGTTACTGCAAAATCTCAGTTCCGGCTGATGGAATCTAGTTGAAACTTTAAGGGAATGTTGAGGGGATGTTGAAATGAGCCAAAGTACACTAACTAGAACTAATAGATTAATGGAAGACGTCTTAAGCCAAAGACATGAAAGCCTGTAGAAATAGTCTTTATATTAACCAATGACAAAACTTTGGTTATAAAAATGAACAGAAACTGATTTTTAAAAAAATGTTCCCTAAAAAAAAGTTTCTACAAAGAAAAATAAATATCCACATTAAACCCAGAACCAGCAGAAATAAAGTCCTGTGATCATTCAAACTCAAAACAACCAGATATCATAGGAAGCTAAATAGCGCTGCCTAAGTAAAGAACGATGTTGGCACAATGTATTTGTTTTTTCTTGGTCTTAGGCAAGGGCACTTCGTATCAAAGGAGTTGTCGTAGAAACTTTGAAAAAAGCTCATTCGATTGGAAATTGGAGTTGTTTGTGCCATTTTTAATAGTCAAAATTGATTGGAATGCAACTAACACCCCTTCCACGCCCACCATTTCCCCACATACATCCATTCAAAATTTTGAGATAGCCATTTGTTCAGCGTAGTTGATTTCTAGATAGAAATGATTTTTTTGAGGAGGACACTCCCCCAGAGCCCTCAGGGCAAGGCTTGTAATTTATGCCCTGGGGGCAAATAAGGTTTTTATAGAAAGCGTTGTCGTAGAAACTTCAAAAAAGGCTCGTTCGATTGGAAATTCAAAAGACTAGTGATGAGAAACCCCCCCCCCATCCCTCAGGGCAAGGGTTGTAAGTTATGCCCTGGGGGCATATAGGGTTTTTTATAGAGAGTGTTGTCGTAGAAACTTCACAAAGGGCTCATTTGATTGGAAATTGAAATGGCTAGTGCCATTTTTAATAGTCGAAAGTGTTTTGAAGGCAGCTAAAACCCCTCCCATGCCCACTATTATTCCACATACATCCAATCAAAATTATGAGATAGCCATTTTGTTCAAATTAATCGGAAGGTCCAGAAATTATATCTAAGAGGATGAAACTCCCCCACAGTCCTCGGGGTAAGGGTTGTTAGTTATGCCCTAGGGGCATATAAGGTTTTTATTGAAAGCTTTGTCGTCGAAATCTGAAAAAGGGCTCACTCTATTGGAAACTCAAAGGGCTAGTGCCCTTTTTAATAGTCGAAAGTGATTTGAGATAAACTAACCCCCCTCTCACGCCCACCTTTTCCCCAAACACATCCAATCAAACTTTTTAGATGGCTATTTTGTTCAACGTAGTTAAAAGTTTATGTCTTTTAGAATGATAACCCTCTCAGAGCCGTCGGAGCAAGGGTTGTAAATTATGCCCTAGGGGCATATAAGACTTTTATAGATAGTGATGTTGTAGAAACTTCAAAAAGGCCTCATTTGATTGAAAATTAGAAGGGTTTTGTCCTTTTTAATAGTTGAAAGTGATTGGAGGATAACTAACACCCCTCTCACATCCACCATTTCCCCAACACATCCAATCAAAATTTTGAGATAGCCATTTTGTTGGACGTAGTGAAAAAGTCTGGACATTGTTTTTTTAGGATGACACTCCCCCTCAGCCCTCAGGGCAAGGGTTGTAAGTTATGCCCAGGTAGCATATAAGGTTTCTTATAGAAAGCGTTGTCGTAGAAACTTCAAAAAGGAATCATTCGATTGGAAATTGAAACAGCTAGTGCCCTTTTTAATGGTCGAAAGTGATTGGATGGCAAGCAATCCCCCTCTCACGCCCACCATTTCCCCAAACAAATCCAATCAAAGTTTTGAGATAGCCATTTTGTTCAACGTAGTTGAAAGATCTGGATGTTATATCTTTGAGGATGACAATCCCCTCACAGCCCTCAGGTCAAGGGTTGTAATTTATACCCTGGGGCATATTGGGTTTTTATAAAAGTGTTGTCGTAGAAACTCAAAAAGGGCTCATTCGATTGGAAATTGAAAGAGCTAGTGCCCTTTTTAATGGTCGAAAGTGATTGGATGGCAAGCAATCCCCCTCTCACGCCCACCATTTCCCCAAACAAATCCAATCAAAATTTTGAGATAGTCACTTTGTTTAACGTAGTTGAAATTTCTGGAAACTAGGTCTTTGAGGATGACAACCTCCTCACAGCCCTCAGGACAAGGGTTGCAATTTATGTCCTGGGGGCATATAAGGTTTTTATAGAAAGCGTTTTCGTAGAAACTCAAAAAGGGCTCATTCGATTGGAAATTGAAAGGGCTAGTGCCCTTTTTAATAGTCGAAAGTGATTTGAAGGCTTGACATTTTTATAATAAAGACTGGTGTAGGTACAATGTATTGTTATTTTTTTCTTTTTTTTTTGTTTAGACGAGGACAGTTCGTATCGAAAGAGGTGTCTTAGGAACTTGGAAACTACCACAAATCAGCATCGATAAATAAATGAAACCCAAAACAAACAGAAATTGCAATAAATAACCGATTCAGACTCAAAACGAGCAGAAATAAACATGAGTAGGACTCAAAATTCCTATCCCTTCCCAAGGCCAGAACATAAGTTGCACTTTACTGAAAAAATACAAATGAATCTGCATTGTCAGTTTAATCTACATATACTGAAATTTATTAATCAAAATTTTAATATTATTTGATTTATTACAGTTATAAAAGTAAAAACATTTATATTGTATCAGTAAAGTGCAAATTATGTTCTGGCCTTGGGAAGCCATAGGGGTTTTGAGCACTATTCATGTAAATTTCTGCTCGTTTTGAGTTTGACTCTGTTATTTATTGTAATTTCTATTCGTTTTGGGTGTCATTTATTATCGATGCTGATTTGTGTTAGTTTCACGCTTGGTAGATTATCTGATTTTATTTTTCTCATTTTTGGTTTAATGGAGTTCTTTACTTGTCTTTGAAAAACTTATTTTGTGGAAAAAGTTTTTTTAATTAATTACTATTGAAGAATATTTTAAATCCAAGGAAAAGAAATTAAAAGGAATAATCATATCCAATATAAAAATAACAGATACTGATGTAGAAAAATAAATTAATTTTAAAGTAAGCAAAAGTTAAATTGATTATTTAAGTCAAACATAAAACCAACAAAACTACAACAAACAGGAGTTGGGCTACAGCCCCTTTCCCCACCCACAAACTGAAAAAGTTCTAAAGCTCATTGCTTCATTTTGGATTTACTGAATTTAAAATATACTATAAAAGCTTTGTTACATTTATAACATTGGAAAAAAATTAAATACAGTGAACTAAAATCTTGAATTTTTTAGATTTTCGGGAATTAAAATCATTTTACATTAAATATTCAGTTTATTTTCATTCGTTATTTCCTTTTAACTTGATTTTTACTGTGATTCTTTTTTCTCTGTCCTCGATGTTTTGAAACTAAAGCCCACTGTTGAAACAGTTCGTGGCAACAAACTGTAAGTAAGGAGTGACAAGGTTCAATAGTAACCAAAACTCTAAATGAAATTGATATCAATAGATGCATCACAAGAATTGGCTTATTATGCTGATTCCAAATATATAAGATTTATCTAGTTTAGTGTTACCCATCAAAAGCTATGAGCCAAGAAAAATTTGTCTAATGTTGATAAAAAAGGAAAACACCCCCTAAAAGTCAAGGCATCTTAATAAAAATCACACCATCAGATTCAGCGTATCAGAGAACCCAACCGTAGAGGTTTTAAGCTCTTGAATACAAAAATGTGGAATTTTTATTTTTGGCAGAAAAAAGATCACGGATGCGTGTTTATTTATTTATTTTTTTTTATCTTTTCCAGGGGTGATCATATCGAACTAATGGTCCTAGAAGATCGGGAGAGGGTGCATTCGAACGAAAATTAAAATGTTTAGTGGTCTATATAAGTGAAGAAGAGATTGGAGGGCAACTAACCTCACTCCTACATCCCTTTTGTCCCCAAAGTAGCCCAATCAAAATTTTGACATCCGTATTTTCTTCAGCATACTTGAAAAATCTAATAATTAGGCCCTTAGGGGTAACATTACCCCTCAGCCCGTCGGGAAAGGGCTGTAAAACCTGAAATTTGCCCAGTGCTCACGAATAGTATTTGTTATTGGTAAGTATGCAGATATTTTCAGGGCGATTTTTGTGCATGGGGTGCGTTGCCTTAAGGAGATTTTCCGTGGGAAAGGAAATTTTCGGGGGTGAACTATCCAGGGAAAAATTTACACTTGGAGGATTTGACAGAATTGTTGTACGAAATTATTTTTGTCTTACTTTATCTTTGCCAACTCAATTTTGCAAATGGAGATGTTCCGGGGGAAATATCCTTTGGGATAATTTCAGTGGGTTTGGGTTTCCGGGAAAAATTTCGATGAAAGATAGCATTTTTAGAGTGATCGTAAAAATGATTAGAAACTAAAGTCTTTTTCAAATCAAAAAATGGTAAGGAGAGTTTTTTCAGGCTGAATCGTCCGCAAGAAATTTAACAGAGGGGGGAGGGGTTGGAATTGTCCAGAGGGAATTTTATGTGAGAGGAACTTTGCAAAGTGGAGTTTTTCGTAAGGGGAGGGAATATTTAATTAAGGGTGGGCCAGATTTACCGGCATGATTTGAAAAACGATCGGAAATTAAATTTAAAAAAAACGAGTTATTTGAACTTAAAGTAAGGAGGAACATTAAAACTTAAATAGAGCAAAAATTATTCCGTATATGAAGTGGCTGCCCCCTTCCTCGATACATAACTTTTTACGCTAAAGTCCGACTGTTTGTCCCAATTTCTTAAGAACGACTCCTGAAACACAAGGGCTGTTCAGTTAGAATAAGAAGCTTTTTAAAGGTGCTAAAAACTTTAGCGTGAAGATCAAAGAACTAAGGAGGAGGGCAACCCATTCATATACTGAATAATTTCTGTTCGTTTTTGAGTTTTAATATTGCTCATTACTTTCAGTTTAAAAGCTTTTTTTTAATTCAATAAGACAAACATTACGCAATTAGCTTTACAACTTATATAGTTATAATAGGGAAAAGAGGGCAAGACTCAAACTCATGATTATTTTAATTTTTGTTCATTTAAGTTGCTTCAGCATTCAATTTAACGTTTATTCACTTTAATAATTATTAGTTTGTTTATTTGTATCTTGTATCTATTTACTTATTTGTATCTATTATCTTTGTATTAGATTTCATCATTCATTTTAACTTCTGTTCGTTTTGGTTTTCATCTATTCTTTAATAGCAATTGTCTGGACGTTTTGAATTTGAATAGTACTTTATTTCTGCTGGTTTAGAGTTTAAAATGGCCGTTTACTTTTATTTGGATAATGTCTTTCTAGGGAATTAAAAAAAAATAATTTAATACAAGGAAAAATTTTGTCAAATGAAAGTAAGGAGTGACAATAGATCTTAAAAACAAAAAATCTATCAACGAGAGGTTGCCCCCACCTCAATCCTCCGTTCCTTGCGCTAGATTGTGGATCTTTGTTCTAATCCTTTAAAGAGCAACTTCTGAAAAACAATGGCCGTTTATTTGAAATAGGAAGTAGTTTCTCAACATTATTAAACTTTAGCACGAAGAACGAAGGGGTTCAGGAGGGTATATTCCCCCTCATATACGGAATAATTTCTCTTATTTTTAAGTTTTAATTTAATTCTTACTTTCATTTGAAAAAAACTTGTTTTATTACTTAATCACTAGAAGAATCGTTAAAAAGACAATGTATTAGTAAGCTAGATAAAGATATCCAATTATAAGACATTTTTTTCGTTGGACTGGCGTTAGACCAAAAACAAGAATACTTTTTGTTTTTATTAATAGATAAAACATTCTGAAAAGTGACCTGGCTAGGAAGCATGTTATTGGATAAATCTTCATGCTTATCGCAAAATCCCGTCAATGACAGACATAAATATATAATAGTAAATTATCATGTCTTGACTTTGCTGAATTTGCTTTCCTCGAATATGACAAGTTCTAAACAGGTGAAACGAGGTAAAACGTGAGTTTATTGTCCAAGTGCCAGAATTAAAGATACTTCAGGGAGAATCCCGAATGACAAAGCTGAAACATCCACACAGCTCCGAGGAATTAGATTGTCTAATACCAATTTTAAAATTAAAATTAGCTAAGATTACCAAAGACATCAAAATAAAAACAATTTCCTGAATCCTAAGCCTAACTTAGATATTCATACCTAAAAACCGAAATTTTATGAAAAAATATTTTTGTTGGCCACCACAGTTTTGTAAGTGCTACCACGTTAGATTGGGAAAACAAATAAACGAAAGTAGTTAGTTAAATATAATAAGGCTTTTCGCCTGCACAAATTTAAACATCAATAATCTTTTGATTCCCGAGGAAAACAACACCCCCAAAGAAAAATTGTATTTTCGAAAGCAGTTAGGGTCACACGGTTTTAGCTTAATTTTTGCTGATTTCTATTTTTTGCTGATTTCTATTTTTTAATTTGATTATATCAAATGATACTTTGGTACTTGTATGATATAGCCCCTACCGCTCAAGTTTTTCATACATTGACGTATTATAGAATCGTTTTTTTCGTTAGTTTCTTTCAGCTTAGCGTGAGACAAGACAAAGCTTAGTGATAGAATAGATGGAAAATATTAATTTGGCTATATACTTGCGCGTATGGGGGATGGGGGTCAATTATCTGGACAGTGTGAAGTTAGAAAACAATTCTTACTGCATAGTTTTCAGAATAATTATACCTGACATATTAGACATGCAAGCCCGCTATACTTCACCCCCCCCCCCCCCCCTAATATGTAAATATATAGCCCAAATCTGTTTCTCAAATATTATATTTTTATCTTGTTTTGGTATGTTTCATTAGGATTTAGCGTCAGAAAAACCTATTAGAAGAATATTAGGTAGGGGGTATATCATACAAGTACAAGGACTTGAGTTTTTATGTTGCTACATAACATAAGCCCTTGTCCAAAGTGACTGTAATACAACGAGAATAGTTTAGATGACCATCTTAGGCTTATGGGAAAACAAAAGTCAAAACTAGCATATATTAAATGACTGTTTGCTTGAAAAAGAGTCAGCTGGGAAGTAAGAACAAGAACATGGAACTTTAAAGTAATTCAATGAATTTTTTTTCCCTAGTGTCTTTTGGCCTTAAATTGGAAAGTACGAGAAAGCCTCCTTTTGGGAATAAAGTTCACTTGCAGATTAGAATACATAATTCAACTTGACATTGAAAAATGAGTTACCTACCATTGCTGTAGTCTCGGAGGTTTTAAATTTTTAAAAAAAGGATATCCCCCAAAATGTATATAATCAAAATCAGTAAATAGTCAAAACAGTCAATAATTAGTACAATAAAAAAAGGGAACAAAAATAGGTGTAATAAAAAAACTGTAAAATCAGGTTTAATCTTTTCCCAGTCAGTTTAAAATAAAGCTCCTTCCATTCAAGATTATTGCTATAGTTTTACAAAAATATTTTCCGTTTATGTGCAATGTTCCCTCCTTGTCGATCGATCACACATTAATAAAAATCAGTAAATCTTGGCAGTGATAATTCCAAGTACGTTAGACTAAAGAATATTTTTGTCAAATTGGGCTTTTACTTCACTCCTCTCTAAGTTGAGTTTTTTACTCTCTAGAAATCTTAGACTGTTACTACATATTCCTTCAATTTGAGTTAGCTTGTTGATTAGCATTTGATTAGCAATTAATTTTCTTAGCTCTAACTTTTATAATACATTTTAAAAAAAAATTTAAAACATGATTCACTTATCAGACCATTTCCTTCAATAACAAATATACATTTTTCATTCCTAAATTCCAGTATTTGTCCTCTTTGGATTGTAGCGTTGGACGTCATTATAGTGAGATCACACATCACGATAGTGTTCATAAAAGAAGTATATAATTTGTTTTTAATTCGATGATGAACTCTTCAGTTCCCCTAAGCTAAAAAGAGCACTATTAATGGTGTCCCTTAAGCCAAGAAGGCAAAACCATAAAGTGAGGTGCGTGTAACCAAGCAAACATCTCCAAAAGAACAAGAGTTGTAACTGCTTATGATATTTTCTGTGTATCATTTCGAAATTTAAGCAGCAGTAGAAAGGAGTGAAAAGTTCGTATCTATGGTGATAGTCCTATCAAAGTGAGTAAATGTTGAATAACAGTATACGGATCATCAATTTTGTATCAGTATAAGAGGAAGCCCAAAGGATATCTTGTAAAGCAGAAGAATTATCAGGGAAATGACTGAAGTGTTATCAAACTGTTTCACTAGTAAATGGTATATCTGCTGGTACTACTGGTCCAGAAATGGCCTATTAGTTCAAATATCAGTGATTTCGAACATGGGTGCCCATAAGCTGAATTCCAGGGGGGGGCAAACCTCGTCTAATTGGCACTTTTAATACTATATAATAGAAATCTCAGAACAAAAATGTAAAAATAAGGCAGCATCATTCAGCCAGAGGAGGGGGTGGACGCCCCTCCCACTGCCCCCCCCCTTATTAGCGCCCATGATTTCAAAATGGCATATCAGACAGCTGCAGTAGGTGATTTTAGAGTAGAATATCTTCAACTTTTGACCATTTGCACTAAATACCATAAGCTTTGTGCAACTGAGGAAGAAAATGAATATTTTATGGAATTTAAGAATTATCTGGGAAATAATTCAGCTAATTATTATCAAACTATTGAGCTGGTGAATGGTATTTCTATATGAATGGTATATATGAATGTTATGAATGGTAGTTCAAAATCTCGATTTTCTAACTGGCATACCAGGTAGCTGCAATCGTGGAATTAAAGCAGAATTCAAGGATTTTAAGCAGTATTTGCGCCGAATGTCTTCAGTTTTGAAAATTTGCGGAAGAACCTAGATATCTTGTTGATATCTTGCAGTGAAGGAGCTTAGAGAAAAATACCTTCAGCTTTACGAAACTAGAAGATTAGTTTTTTATTGTATGTATATACTGTATTGAATTTTTCATTAATTTAACAAAAAAAATAGAATTTTTTTTATAAAAGAATTTCAACTACTCTGTCCAATAGAACTGAACATTACGCTAATTGTTACTGCATTACACCAAAAAATGTTATTACATTCTCAGATCAGTTTCTATATATCTTTTTTTTGCATTTCATATACAAGTTGAATCAGGGTTAATTAGTCATTTAACCTACAGTTAATTATCAAACGTGGGTTAGTAAATAGTTGACTTACCGAAGCTTCGAAAAATGTATAGCAAAAAAACGAATTTCTATAAAAAATGAGATCGGTACGCAGTTTTTTCTGTTGCTCTCCAAGTTATTGACGCATAGCATATTCACTCCTCTTTTCACCAATCTTTAAAAAAAATAAATATAAATAACAAAGACACACTAATAAAGAAGTCTTATGCCTACAATATAAAAGGAAAGCCTTTCATTTTCAGCAAAATAGGCCTAACAATATCCAATCCAAAATGGGATACTAAAAAAAAAAGTTTTCAATGCAAAGGGCTTAATCGTGAAGCAAGGCTTACTGGAATTAGAAAGTGGAAGACAAGCTTTCAAAATAAACTGCAAACGTCCCATTTTTCTAGAGTCAAATCAGCAGAATTCAGACATTTATTTGCGGTTCTTTCTCTTCTAGCTTTTTTCTGGGAATTGGTCAATTTCCCTCGAGTCAACAGGATCTTTAGTCCCATTTAGTTACTGATTTAACGGAGATAGGTTTCTTAAAGTCAGAGTCTTGTTCCAAGACCTTAAACTTGACAGACCAGAAAAAGAATATTATATTCTAGTGGCCTTTTGACGCTGCTCTTAGGAGCGAGATGAAAAAAATTACAGAATATCTTCAACAAGGGCGTAGCGAAAATCAATTATGGATATATCTGTGAAGGCTGGTTTTCCAAGGGGGGGGGAAGTCATTCACATAAATTATTAAAGTTCTTCACAGTATTTACCACTTTTACTAAGTGGTAATTTTCCATATTACCCATTTTTTAGTAAAATAAGTTGCTTTTGCTTTACTTCTAGTTAAAATGTGCTGATATTCTGATTTTGGTTCGCACAGTTTGATTTTTTTTTTGTGTGTGTGTCAAAAATAAACTCAGACTTTTTAGAAATTTAGTTCTTTCGGTTTGTTGTTTTTTATTTTATTCCATTGTCTTAAAAATCTGTTCACGCTTATTTTTCTTATGACTAGCGTCACGCGTGGGCTATTGAAAATCTGAAAGTAACACTTTAGTAAAAAAAGAGGTGGTAATGAATTGATTAATCAATGAAACAATATTTTGTGCAATCAGTGGATATTATTGATTTCTGAGCCCAGGGGAAGAAAATACTAGCCTTCCTACTCTTTTTGCTCGGACTAAGAGGGGTGAGTGTAGTTATTAAATCCCTCTATGTAGCTATAAAAAAAACTATCACCTTTAAATCATTATGTTTTATGCATTTTAAGTGCTCTGATAGATATTTTTGTGTGCAGTTACAAGATTTGATT
The DNA here is from genome assembly GCA_027921565.1 of Artemia sinica. Taxonomy (NCBI): domain Eukaryota; kingdom Metazoa; phylum Arthropoda; class Branchiopoda; order Anostraca; family Artemiidae; genus Artemia; species Artemia sinica. The sequence goes on along the minus strand of CM051258.1, from coordinate 60,312,287 downwards.
CCGGTTGGACAAGAAAGAAGCTACGAAAAATAAGATAAATACAGTTTATGAAGATAATAGCGATAAAAAAAAATTACAAAACAAATCTTTAAATTTTAGTCATATATTTTAATATAATTATATAGACTGTATGTAATGTTTGCTTTATTTTTGTTTTGATGGAAGACGTTTTGAACCAACCATATTTCTTGCAAACTGAAAATTAAAAGTTCATGTGAGATTAAACTTTAAAAAACTATAGTTGGTTAATTCTTTCTCAGCATGTATAATCACAAGAGAGCATAAAAGTATTTGTGGAAGCGGGGTCCAAACGCGAGATTTTGAACATGAGGCACTATTTCTGTTTTTGTTTTGAATTTATTTTTGTATTTCTATTTTTGTTTTGAATTTATTATTAACACGACGAAGGGCTTGTACCAACCCCAAACATGAATCTCTGGTTTATTATATATTATAATATGCAATGCATAATAATGCAGAATTTTAATTGGCAATGATTTTACGTATTACAGATTGCCGAAGATTGTTCTTTTCGGCCAACCGTCTGAGGCTAAACGGAGAGCAGGTCGTACTTATCCGGGGTGGGAGTACATCCCCTTAATTAGCACCATTATGTTCACATAGTGAATAGATTTATATTTAAAGCGAAGACATTACTCTTCTTATATTCCCCCTCGAAAGCCTCCACGGTCAGGGATACAAGGGGGATATAAAAAAAATTCAATAAAAGCAACAACCAAGTAATAGGCCTAAAAAAAAACGATCAGTCACCAGCCAACATATAAGAATAAGACAAGGCAAAGGATTTGCCGTATAAATGGGACTCGGAGAAAATGCCACGAAGAATTTTCTATTCTCAATGGACTAGCCCTAAAATCCCGTGTACTGCTCTTAGAAATATTTAACCGGGGATTGGAATATATCCATAGTAGTTTCTGATATATTACAGATATCTTGAAAGTAGATATTATGACGTGGGTGATAATTAACATGACGTCATTTATGGCTGTAACATGTATATTGACTTTTATATTAGTTCGTGACGTCATTACAATACTGATGTATGTAAATGTGAGTAGTACCCCCATTGTGGATTTAAAATTGCCCATAGGGGGTGTATAAATGCAGCTCCTAGCCCCTCAAGACGTTATTACGCGCACCTGTGCAATACTTTAGCACACGTAAACACCTATATAATAGGGAACTAAGAGATAAAGGTTTTACGTCATAGAGGTGTTTACATTTGGGAAGATATACCCCTGGATTTTAAACGGCGCCCTGTTTTAAGCGGACACACCTGTACAATACATGCAGTCCCTAGTTTCAAATGAACAGCAGGTGCTAGTTACGTCATGTTAGTGTTAGTAGCGTTAGTGAATGTTATTAGTGTTAGCAGTGTTAGTGAATGTTTAATTTTGGGGAACACACTCCCTGTCATTCTATGAGAGCCTTGTTTGAAAGGGACCCACAATACAACCGGCCATTAGAGCAGGTATATGTCCTAGATTCCGACCGCAGCCCTGTTTTAAACGCTTCCTGTTTTAAAGACACCCTGTAATACAGCCGGTCACAAGAGCAGGTGTTACCTGCCCATTGCTAATGTTTACCTATGTAATTAGAGCTGAGGTTCATGCGCGAATTGATAGACATATTAAAGATTACGTTATTTTACGTGACTTGAAAGATTTGTTAGGAATTACTCAATGACGGTGCAAACGAGGGTATTGTGTAATGGCAGCGCACATGTGAAGTGTCTCTTTAGGGTCCCGTGGGGAACCCCCACTTGTAACTTAGCACGGTGCAAATTTGGGCACTATGTAATGACAGCTTAATGAGCGAATTTCATTAAGACATTTTTTCAAGACGTTTCAAGACATTTCAAGACATTTTTCTTTAACAAATTACAAGACGTTTCAAGACATTTCAAGACGTTTCTTGGGACATTTTTTTCTTCAAGATATTTCAAGAAATTTCTTCACTTTTTTTTTCAATACGCTTTCCAAGGCATTATTTTTCTTTTCTCTAGTTTTTTACGTAAAAGGGGGTGCTTTTTGATGACGCAGTCTAACGTGACTTGTTTCTTCAAAACCCGGGGTATCCCCGCCTTTAACTGAGCACAGCACGCACGTGGGTTGTTACATAATAATTTTTTTAGACTTCATTTTTCTTTCAACACATTTTTTCCTCGGAAGGACTTTTGTCCCCATTAGGACCAAGCAATCCAATTCTATTGACTTTTAAATTATTAGATACACCTACCTTTTTCTGCAGTATTCTATGATTAAGACAATTTAAGTTACATAGCAGGTGTTATGTAGTTTTGGTTTTACATATTCCATTACGTAAATGTTTACATATTGAGGATTCGTCCTGGAACAAGGAATCTAAAAAGACACAGACCATTGTAAATACACAATTTATTGATAAAAAACGTTAGAAAATCATGAAATCAGAGAAAAAGTAGTAAAAAGCTAACAAATGGAAAAAACAAAACAGGAAAAGGCCTATAAAGGATAAAAACACTATAAAATCATGTTGGTTTTTTTTTACAGAAAAGGCACTTAAAAACACGACAAACGAAAACAAAACGTGAAAAAAGGCTTTTAAAAGGATGAAATATAAGCAAAACATGCGTAAATTAAAGAAAGGTGGGATCCTAGCAGGCAATTCCAGAAGAGGAGGGTTGTTTTTAGAGCCAAATTTAAGCCCTATATTGCAGTATTTCTGAGAGATTTTAACAAAAATGCAACGTTTTTGTTGGGAGGGGGGCTGGTAAAACTATGCGACCCGTGCTATCAAGCGCACATTTGAATAACATTCTCTCGTCAAAGTGCACATAATCTTGTTAGAGGTAAATTTTTAGGCTTTACTGAGAGTTTTTTTTTAATGAAAACTCCCCTCATTTCAATGACTGCATGTTAGATTTGAGTCACCACGCCACCAAAAAATTCATTTACCACCTCCACCTTAACTTTTAAGCTGTAGAGAATTTTGCTCCAAGCAATTCGCATCACAGTGACATTATTTGACTGCCCTTTGACCACCCTATAATACAAATTACTAGATATTTTCTTGTTAAAAACCACGCATTAAATCCAATGATTCATGTTTTCGCAAGCCAACCCTTATATGATGCTCCTCAAAACACCTCACACCACACATTATGCATCTGCCCCATGTCATTCTCGTGGCTCCTCCTCATCAACCCCTAGGACATTTTCAGCCTTTTCCCCCAAATAATAAGCTTGTAAATCTAAATTGAACACATTTTTTATTTGAACAGCGGGACTTAGCATTTCATTGATAGAATGTGACAGTCCAAGGCAATTCACGCACGTAGAATTTAAGACATATCCTGAATGATCCTTCTCCTTATTTTTTTTTTGATTCTTAAAGAAATTGGCTGCATGGTGGCACCCTGTGACACCCGTTATCATTATTTAAGCGTTATCTAACGTGTGAATACCCCAATGGATATGTTTTCTGTTTTATATTGCAATTATTTTCCAACAATTCCCAACCTATGCCACACTATGACTTGTCCAAGACATCTCCTCGTAACCCCCCAAGATATTTTCAGACATTACTCATTAAAAATTATGTATTCAATCCATTGATTCAAGTTGTTCGCAAGCCAAACCTTTCACGATGCTCCTCAAAATACCTTGCACCACCACGGCATTACGCAGCTGCCCTTACCATCCACATGCCACCTTCTCCACACCCCCTAGAACATTTTCAACCTTTTCTCAACAAAAAATAATTTTATAAATCTAATATTGAACACTGTTTTTTATTTGAACAGCATTTCCAGCCATTTCTTGAAAAAAATATAATTTTATTTCCATTGATTCATATTTTTGCAAGCCGACCCTTTCTTGATGTCCCCAAAACACCTAACACCACAACATCATTACGCAGCTGCCCCCTACCATACACGTGACACCCCCTCCCTCTGCACCCCTTAGGACGTTTTCAAACATCCCCCCAGGACCCTAGCAACTAAATCAACCGGAATCCAAGCATCCCATTAAACCGGAACTCCCTAGCCATCAATTCAAACGGAGGGCCCCAACCTAATAACCGGAGGACCATAACAGCCAATTCAAACGGGACCCAAGTATCCAATTCAACCAGGCCCCTAGCGAGCATTTCCAATGAGGTTAACCTAACCTGACAACTGGAGAACCCAGACAACCATTTCAACCGGGACCCCTAGCGAGCAATTCCAACATAGGGGTTCTAACCTAACTATCGGAGGACCCTAGTAAGCAATTCAACCGGGGGCACAAGCTTTGTTCATGGAACCTTTAGCATGCTCATTTTTATTTGTGGATCTTGTCGCATGCTATTGTTTTGTTCATGAGACTTGTTGCATGCTTATTTTTCTCTTCGTGAACTTGTAAATTGATTTTTTTTTCTTCTCGCGAAACCGATTTTGTTTATGAAACTTGCTACATGCTTATATGTGTTCGTGAAACTTGAAGCTTGATGATTTTGGATCGCGAGACTTGTCACATCTTATTTTTTTTCTCTTCGTGAAACTTTTATCCTCACGAAACTGATTTTCTTCGAGGATCTTGTTGCGTGCTGATTTATTTTCGTGAAAATTGTTGAGTCCCGAATTTTGTTCCTGAAACTCGTTCATGTTGATTTTTTTTTTTCTTCGTAAAACTCGCACATTGCTTCATCCCCTCGTGAAACCGATTTTGTTTATGGAATTTGTTGCCTGCCGATTTTTGTTCGTGGGACTTGTTTCATGCTAATATTTTTTTTTCGTAAAATTTGTTGCATGTTGTCTTTTCTCCCCATGAAACTTGTGCATTAATTTTTTCATTCATCGTGAAACTAATTTTGTTCACAGACCTGTTGAGTGTTGTGTCGTGGTTTATCTTGTCTGTGTTACCTCTGTTGATGTTTCAAAGCACATTTGGAAGTTTTATTTTTCCTTTGAAAACATATGACATAGGACGTTTTTAATAGTATTGTATCGTGGTTTATCTTGTCTGTTTTATCTCTGTTGATGTTTCAAAGTGCATTTTGGAAGCAATATTGTTTGAAACATATGGCTTTGGATTTTTTGTAGTGTTGTGTCATGGTTTATTTTGTTTGTGTTACTTCTGTTGATGTTTTCAAAGTGCATTTTGGAAGTCTTTTTCGTTTGAAACATATGACTCAGGAATTTGTTTAGTGTTGTGCCGTGGTTTATTTTGTCTGTCTTACCTCCGGTGATGTTTTCAAAGTGCATTTTAGAGTTTTTTTTTTACGTTTGAAACGTATGACTTAGGATTTCTTTGTACTGTTTTTTCTTGGTTTACTTTGTCAGTGTTACCTCCGTTAATGTTTCAAATTGCATTTTGGAAGTTTTTTCGTTTGAAACGTATGACTTAGGATATTTTTCGAGTGTTTTGTCATATTTTATCTTGTCTGTGTTACCTCTGTTGATGTTTCAAAGTAAATTTTGAAGTTTCATTTTTTCATTTGAAACAGAAGACATAGGACGTTTTTTATAGTATTGTATCATGGTTTATCTTGTCGGTTTTACCTCTGTTGATGTTTCAAAGTGCATTTAGGAAGCTTTTTGTATGAAACATATGGCTTAGGGTTTTGGTTGTTATGTGTCATGGTTTATTTTGTCTGTGTTATTTCTGTTGTTGTATTCAAAGTACATTTTGGATTTTTTTTTTGTTTGAAACATATGACTCTGGATTATTCGTAGTGTTGTGTCGTGGTTTAACTTGTCTGTGTTACCTCTGTTGATGTTTCAAAATGCAATTTGGAAGTTTTCTCGTTTGAAAATATGGCTTATGGTGTTTTTTTTGTAGTGTTGTATCGTGGTTTATCATATCTCTGTTACCTCTATTGATGTTTTCAAAGTGCATTTTTGAGTTTTTTTACGTTTGAAACGTATGACTTAGGATTTCTTTGTAGTGTTTTTTCTTGGTTTATTTTGTCCATGTCACCTCCGTTTATGTTTCAAATTGCATTTTGGAAGTTTTTTCGTTAGAAACGTATGACTTAGTATATTTTTCTAGTGCTGTGTTGTAGTTTATCTTATCTATGTTACCTCGTGTGATGTTTCAAAGTGCATTTTGGAAGTTTTTTCGTTTGAAACCGATGACTTATGATATCTTTATAGTGTTATGTCGTAGTTTATCTTGTCTGTGTTACCTCTGTTCATGTTTCAACGTGAATTTTGGAAGTTTTTTGTTTGAAAAGTATAACTTAGGATATTTACTCCAGTGTTGTGTCGCGGTTAATCTTGTCTATGTTAATGGACAAGTTTTTTTGTATGAAAATATGGCTTATAGCGTTTTTTTTGTAGTGTTGTATCGTGGTTTATTATATCTGTGTTACCTCTATTGATGTTTTTAAAGTGCATTTTGTTTTTTTTTACGTTTGAAACGTATGACTTAGGATTTCTTTGTAGTGTTTTTTCTTGGTTTATTTTGTCTGTGTCAACTTCGGTTATGTTTCAAATTGCATTTTGGAAGTTTTTTCGTTAGAAACGTATGACTTAGGATATTTTCCTAGTGCTGTGTTGTAGTTCTTGTCTATATTACCTCTGGTAATGTTTCAAAGAACATTTTGGAAGTTTTTTCGTTTGAAACCGATGACTTATGATATCTTTATAGTGTTATGTCGTAGTTTATCTTGTCTGTGTTACCTCTGTTCATGTTTCAACTTGAATGTTCGAAGTTTTTTCGTTTGAAATGTATAACTTAGGGTTCTTTTTAGTACAGTGTCGTGGTTTATCTTGTCTGTGTTACCTCTGTTTGTGTTTCAAAGTGCATTTTGGAAGCTCTTTCTTTTGATACGTATAACTCAGGATGCTTTTTGTAAATGTCTTGTCGTGGTTTATCTTATCTGTGTTACCTCTGCTGTTGTTTCAAAGAACATTTTGGAAACTTTTTTTCGTTTGAAACTTATGACTTATGATATTCTTTGCAGTGTAGTGTCTTGGTTTGTCTTGTCTATTATAGCTCCATTAATGTTTCAAAGAGAATTTTGGAAGTTTTTCGTTTGAAACGTATGCCTTGGGATATTTTTGTAGTTAGGTGTTGTGGTTTATCCTTTTTGTGCTACCTATGTTGATGTCTCAACGTGAATTTCGAAGTTTTTTTCGTTTGAAACGTATGACTTAGAAATATTTTTGTAGTGTTGTCTCGTTCTTTATCTTGTCTGGGTTACCTCAGCTGATGTTCCAAGGTGAATTTGGAAGTTTTTCCATTTAACACGTATGACTTAGGATATTCTTGCAGTGTTGTGTCGTGGTTTATCTTGTCTGTCTTCCCTCTGTTGATGTTTCAAGGTGCATGTTGGAAGTTTTTCCGTTTCAAACGTATGATTTGTAATTATTTTTGTAATGCTGTGTCGTGGTTTATCTTGCCCGTTTTGCCTCTGTAGATGTTTCAAAGTCCATTTGAAAGTTTTTCGTTTGAAACGTATGACTTGGGATGTTTTTTGGTAGTTCTGTGTCATGATTTATCATGTCTGTGTTACCTTTGTTGATGTTTCACGCAAACACTAAGTATTCAACCCTTTGGATACAAGCTATCAGGTTAGGTTTACAAAACTTAAACACGCTATGTTAGGGTAGGCTAGATTATTATAAAAGGTTTTGCGTGCGAGAAACTTGAATCAATAGATTGAATTCATAATTTTGAAAAGTGATCTCTGTAAATGTCTTGGGGGTGACAAGGAGGTGTCAGACGGTGTCATTAACCAGTCAGAGTGTGTAATAGGTTAGGAATTATCGGAGAAAATAGCAATATAAAATAGAAAATATATCAATCGGGGTATTCAAACGTCTGAAAACGCTTAAATAAAGACGACGGGTGTCACAAGTTGCCACCATGCAGTCAATTTTCATAGAAACCAATGAAAAATAAGGAGAAGGATCATTCTGGATTTTTTAAATTTCAAGTTCCGTAAATTACCTTGGACTATCAGATTCTAGCAACGAAATTCTTTTTCTCGCTTTTCAGATAAAAAAAGTGTTCAATTTAGATTTACAAGTTTTTTTGGGGGGGAAAAGGTTGAAAATGACCTAGGGTTGATGAGGAGGTGCCACGCGGATGACAAGGGGAGGGGACTTGTGTGTAAACCCGTGGTGGTGTGAGGTGTTTTGAGGAGCATCATGAAAGGGTTGCTTGTGAAAACATAATCATACGATTTATTGCGTGATTTTTAACAAGAAAATATCTGGAAAATGTCTTGGAAATGATAATATGTAACTTAGGGTTGTCACGAGACAGTCAAATAATGTCTCTTGGGCCTGAATCGCTTAGAGTAACATGTTCTACAGCTTAAACGTTAAGGTAGGGGTGTTGAAAATAATTTTTTGGTGGTGTGGTAACTGAAATCTAACATGCAGTCATTGAAATGAGGGGATTTTACATTAAAAAAAGAAGCTCTCAATAGGGCTTAAAAACTTACCTGTAACGAGATTATGTTTTACCTGAAGAGAAAATATTATTCAAATGTGCACTTTTCAGCTGGGGTTGCATAGGCTTGCCCCCCAAAAACGTTGCATTTTCGTTAGAAACTCTCAGAAAAACCTCAATATATGGCTTAAATTTGCCTCTAATGTTAACCCTCCTCCTTTGGAATTGTCTGCCAAGGGACCCATCTTTCTTTAATTCACGCATGTTTTTGCTTTTATTCCATCCTTTAATAAGCCTTTTGTCACGTTTTTTTTCGTTTGTCGTGTTTTTAAGTGCTTTTTCTGTGATTTCGTGCTTTTATAGTGTTTTTATACCATATAGGCTTTTTCATGGTTTGTTTTTTCCATTTGTGATGATTTTAACTGTTTTTTTCTGTGATTCCATAATTTTATAAAAATTTTTATCAATAAATTCTGTATTTAGAGTGGTCTTTGTCTCTTTAGATTCCTTTTTCCAGGACAGATCTTCAATATGTAAACTTTTGCGTTATGGAGTATCTAAAACCAAAAGTATGTAACACCTGCTATGGAACGTAACTTGTCTAGATCATATTAGAATACTGAAGAAAAAGACAGGTATATCTAATAACGTAAAAGTCAATAGGATTGGAATACTTTGTGGTCTGATGCAAAAAGGGTTGAAAATCATTTAATTGATTGAAATATAAGGATTCTCCTTGCTTGTAAAGATTATTTCCTAGAATTTATTAGCCGAATCATAATATTAGAAAGGCATTCATGGTCCAGATGATTAATATTCTATTCCATTTGATGGAAATGTCCTTTCGAGTCCTAATGAGGTCAAAAATCATTAGAATATAAAGGCCCACTGAGAAAAAAACGTATTGAAAGAAAAATGAAGTCTCAAAAAAAAGTATTATGTACCAATCTACGTTTGTGCCGTTCTCAGTTAAAGCAGGGGTCCTCTCGGGTTCTGAAGAAACAGGTGAAGTTAGAATGTGTCATCCATGAACATCCCCTATTACGTAAGAGCTTAAGAAAAAACCGCCCTGGAAAACGTCTTAAAAAAAAGAGTGTTGAAATGTCTTGAAACATCTTGTAGAAAAATGTCATAGACAACGTATTGGGATGCCTTGAAACGTCTTGAAGAAAAAAATGTCTTAAGAAACGTCTAGAAATTTCTTGAAACGTCTTGAAAAAGATATCTTAATAAAATTCCTTGCATTACACTGTATTTAAGTAACGCCTACGTGTGCGGCGTGCTCAGTTAGAAACGGGGGTTCCAAATGGGACCCTGTAGAGACAGTTTGCGTGTGTGCTGCCATTATGTAACACCGGTGTGTGAGCCGTTATTACGTTATTTCTGAAAAATATATCAAGCCACATAAGAATACGTCATCTTCAATAAATCTATCATGTTACGCATGAGCCTCAACTCCAATTACATAGGTAAACATTACCTATGGCTTAACACCTAATGTCGTGACCGGTTCTACTGCAGAATGTCTTTAAAACAGGATGTGTTTAAAACAGAGCTACTGTCGTAACCCATGAAATGCAAATTCTATCATGAACGGTTGCATTGCGGGCCCCTTTAAAACAGGGCTCTCTCATGGAATGACGGGGGTGTGTCCTCCCAAAGTAAACATACCCTAACACCTTCGTCTCGTAATTTCCAACTTTGACGTAACTAAAACCTGCTGTCCATTTAAAACTAGGGACCACTTATACAAATTATATATTATGTTTCCGTTTAGAACAGGGGCCCGTTTAAAATCCAGGGGTGTGTCTTCCCAAATGTAAACACCTCTATGACGTAATACCTGCATCTCTTAGTCTCCTATCATGTGGATTTATACTTGCGCTATAGTAGTGCATTGGTGCCCGTAATAGCTTCTTGAGGGGCAAGGAGCTCCATTTATATACCCCCTATGGGCCATTTTAAATCCACAATGGTGGTACTACTAATGTGGCGTTACTCATATGAATTGTTTCATTGAGCAAAACCAAAAGACATATATTTCATCCTGGTTTCTAAAAGCACTTACTTTCAACATTTCAGGAATGACTAAGGATATGAGGTTGACATTTTCAGGCAATTCTGAGGTGGATACTGAATATAATCAAAAGACACTATGCGCATCTGGACTTTCAAAAGGATATACATGCAATATTTCATAAATAGTTGAATCAATTAGGTTGAAACTTTTAAGACATCTTGAATAAAATAAAAAGGCACTTTATGTTTCAAGATTGTCAAAAAGGCGTATTTGTAATATTTAGGAATGGCTTACGGAATTAAGCTGAAATGCTTTAGGGAATTTTGAGTGTTTGAACAAAATCATTCGAAATCACAATATACATTCATGTTGGCTAAAGGTATCTGCAATATCTCATGAAAGGCTAAGGGTATGAAGATGAAACTTTCAGAAAATGTTAAGCTAAATCAAAAGACAATATACACAACCATTATGTCACAAGGGCATATCTACTGTTTCTCAGAGTTGGCTAACTATAGCCTATTAGGTTGAGATTGTCATGGAAATATGAGGGAAGTGTCGAGCTAAATAAGAAATTGTTTTGAACAGCATAGAAAGTCATTTATGAGAGATAAATAGCATTAATTAAATAACTTAGAAGAAACACAAGAGCGATAAAAAGTTTTTTTTGGGTACAAGTCTTGAAACAAATACTTTATGCTCGTCACTTATGGTAGGGCCCCAGAAACCGGACGATTAGACGAAACTAGGAAATTTTTGTATTCAAATAATTAAATATGCTACAGACAGAATATAAGTCAAGCTAAGTATATTATTGCTTCAAGAATTAAAACCTTATAAAACTGTGGGGAAAGTCATCCTAGATTTTGTCAATCTTTAGAAATTTGATTATGTGTTCAAAAAGTGCACAAATAAGTGGATGCCATACTGTATTTTTGGACAAATGATTGAATAGATATAGATCTAGTAGGAGCCTGTGCAGACGCATTGGCCTCAGGTGACAAGGTTCTGCTTTAATACTTTTAGTAGTAGTAGCAATATGCCGTGTTCTACGTTTGAAAAAATGATTGAATAAATATAGATAAAGGAGGACCCTGCCCAGGTGTGTTTGCTTCAAGCGACATAGTTCTGCTTTACTATCTTTAGTAGTGGTGACAGTACCAAACCGCATAATTCCTCACTCAGTAGTGACTTTTCTCTATCAGCAAAACTGAATAAGACGTAATGGCTGCAGCTGGTAACAGGTGCGTTTCTGGCTTAGACCCTCATTTGATTTGAATTTTCTTCCTGAAGTAAATTCTCATTCAGTAAAGTTTTAGGGCGTGATCAAACAGAATTTTGTCGAAAGACTTAATTCACGGAAAACTGTAGATAAGCACCTTTTCTGTTTATTGTTGGACTAAGAAATTTTGGCTTTTGGCTTGGATTCTGCATATTTATGTTGTGTAAAAATGTCCTCAACCTTACAAACAACATAGATAAAATATATCGTAGCTTTTCCAACTCTATGAACTATTAAATGAACATTGTATGTTTTTAACTTTCTGGAAAGATAATTGGCTTGCGTTTGGCTGACTCAAACGCAAAGAACACCATTTGACTTATATCTGGTTTCAGCCTTTTTGACATTTGGTTTTGGTAGCTTAACCTTAATTCCCCCGAAAATTTTTCATTGGTGTGATTGATTATGAATCAAATCTGAATAGTGGGCGTAGTAAAAGGGTTACAATGCTAGTTTGTCAATAAGCCAAAAATTATAGCCCTCTTCCACTGACAAACTAGGTTTTAATTTCATAATCTGGATTATAAATATGCAGTTCCACTAAAAGTCTAGTTAATCAATATATAGTTTTACTGACGATTAGGGTCCTCACAGAAAAAAAGATTAAAAGGTGTTTAAAAAGGTATAGAAAAAAAGGCATTACCGTGTCATAAGTCTTGGATTGTGGTCTTAAATTTTTCTATTCCCCATTTTACAAATTGACAATCCATTTTTATATACCGGTTTTATGATTTTTTAATCTTATCTAAAAAAATCTTGGCTTGTCAGTGGGAAAGACCTCATGACACATTCAATAAGTCGACCAAAGCTGAGTATTTTCAATCTTATCCCAAGATATTGTCCTAAAATACCAAGATATGTAGACGAAGGAATAGTGTTCTACTAAATAAAGCATTCTCCTCAATAGTGAAGCGTAACAAGATAGCTTTTGACTTGAGAGCATTTTTCCTTAAACTTCTTCCACTTGAATGCTAGAAAGGAGATTAGCTCCTAATTTGAGAGAAACAATCAGATATTTGAATTTGGAAGATGATAGTCATCCAAATTGTACAGTTTTCCATTCACGTGAAATTATAAAGTAAGTTTGTTAACTATCTATGTTCTTTAAAATTTCTTTTATAGTTCAAGTTCAAGTTCTTTTATTCTTTTATAGGAGGTGTATCGTAAATTTCACCCCTTAAAAATTTTGTCCCTCATCAATCTTAGAAATTGTCAGTAAAATTCTTGTATAGAGAAATTTATAATAGCCCTGGTATTTTTATTATTTTGACATTCTTCTTGTAAAATTCCTCTTTTTAATTATTATTTACTGGCATAATTTATCCGCTTGGAAATTTTGTTAAGAATAAACTCTTTTCTATACGCAATATTCGATTTTAAGCACAATTTAGGCTTAAGAATTGTCAATAAGGAAACTTCAAATTCTAAAAAAATTGTTCCAGAAGCCTAAATGGTTCTGAAAAAATCATTTCCAGAAGCATTTTCTATTACATGGTGTTTATTACTGAAAACTGAAAAGTTCTTAAAGTAATTTATGCATAGAAACCACAATTTTTTTTTTTTTTTTTTTTTTTACTATTTAAAATGAAATAGAATAGGTTGAATTTATAATGTTGACATCATTACAAGGCAGCTTGTCACCAAGCAAAAAAAAATTGAAACTTCGCTGCTTTTCTTTTGCTTAGAATTTAAAAGAACATAGTATACGAAACAAAAAATACTTTCTTTGAAAATGAAAAGTTCTTAATGCCACTAAAATCAGTATATAACAAGCTAAATCCTAGGTTTAAAAAATAGTTTTGCTTTAAAAAATGCTATGACACATACAAACATAGTTTATTAGGTGCGACCTTAGAGAGTATCTTTTAACATAAAATGTATAAGCATAATAAGCGAAAATGGATTTGCTATGAGATTCGATACTTTTTAGGTTTTTTTTTCTCCGAGACTATGAAGGGGTTTGACGGAACAGGCCAAAGAGATGCAAGACCTAGTTAGTAGATAATACCAGGATAATTTATCTTTATGAAACCAATTGTGGGGAATTCACATGCCAGAATAAAGCCAGAACAAAGGCCAGAACAAAATTTGCACTTTACTGAAAAAATATAAATGTTTTTAGTTTTATAACTTCAATAAATCAAATAATATTAACATTTTGATTACTAAATATCAGTATATATACATTAAACTGACAATGCACATTAATTTGTATTTTTCAGTAAAGTGCAAATTTTGTTCTGGCCTTGGGAAGGCATAGGGGTTTTGCGCCCAACTTATGTTAATTTCTGCTCGTTTTGAGTTTGACTCAGTTATTTATTGTAATTTCTGTTCGTTTTAGGTTTCATTTATTTATCGATGCTGATTTGTGGTAGTTTCACACTTTGTAGATTATTTGATTTCTTGTTTAATGGCTCATTTTTTTGTTTAATGGAGTTCTTTACTTTCCTTTGAAAAACTTATTTTGTGGAAAAAGTTTTTTTTAATTAATGTCTCTTCGTTTTATATTGACATAGTCTTTTCAGGGAAAAAGAAAATAATACTTTAAATCTTTTCGTTTTTTAAGATTTTATAGTTTGGCCTACTATTTGTACGCTGGAGAAAAATTTTCAGCAATTTTTAACAACATACACCCTTTTAAAAATCTGGACACAAATAGTACTGTTTGATTTAGTTTCATACCTCCTCTAGTTGACCTGAAATGGAAAACTTGATACCATTCGCAAAAAAATCTGTTTAATTTCTTTGATAGCTTGGATACACTTATGCTATTTTGATTTGGTTAAATTTTAAGAGCAGAAGTAGCCCCGAAAGTTTGAACTTAATACCCTCAGTCTTGGGATACTGCTGAGATGCCTTATTGGGAATTGGCATTATCACAGTGCATTTTGATTTTATCTTTAGGCAACATTAACTTTTTAAACATAATGGGCAAATGGAAGGGTGGGCGTGGGAGGGTGGGAGTGGAAGGGGGATAAGTTGCCTCCAATCACTTTCGAAAATTAAAACGGCATTAGCCCTTTTTATTTTCAATCGAATGAGCCCTTTTCAAAGTTCCCACGACAACTCCTTCGATACGAAGTGCCCTGGTCTAAACAACAACAACAACAAAAACTAATACATTATACCCACATCGATCTTTATTATAAAAATGTCAAACCTTCCGCTCACTTTTGACTATTAAAAAGGGCACTAGGCCTTTCGATTGCCAATCGAATGAGCCCTTTTGGAAACGACAACGCTTTGTATAAACACCTTATATTCCGCCAGGGCATAAATTACAACCCTTACCGTAAGGTCTGTTAGGGTGGTTGTCATCCTCTAAGACCGAATTTGCAGAACTTTCAACTACGTTAAACAAAATGGCTATCTCAAAATTTTGATTGGATGTGTTTGGGGAAATGGTGGGCGTGAGAGTGGCGGTAGTCGCTCTCCAATAATTTTTAACTATTAAAAATGGCACTAGCCCTTTCAATTTCCAATCAAATGAGCCCTTTTGAAGTTTCTACGATAACTCTTTCAATAAAAACCTTATATGCCCCCAGGGGATAACTTACAACCCTTGCCCTGGGGGGGGGGTTGTCATTCTCAAAGACCTAATTTCCAAAACGTTCTACTACATTGAAAAAAATGTATATCTGAAAATGTTGATTGGATGTGTTTGGAGGAATGGTGGGCGTTAGAGGGGGTTTAGTTACCCTCCAATCACTTTCGACTATTACAAAGGGCACTAGCCCTCTCAATTTCCAATTGAATGAGCCCCAGTTGAAGTTTTACGACAACCTTATCTATAAAAACCTTAGATGCCCTCAGGGCAGAACTTGCAACCTTTGCCCTTTGGGCTCTAGGGGGTTTGTCATCCTTAAATTCATAATTTCCAGAACTTTCAACTATGTTGAACAAAATGGCTATCTCTAAACTTTGATTAAATTTTTTTGGGGATATGGTGGGCGTAAGAGGGGTATTAATTACTCTCCACTCACTTTCGACTATTAAAAAGGGCAATTTCAATTTCCAATCAAATGAGCCCTTTTTAAAATTTCTATAACAACTTTCTATATAAACTTTATATGCCCCCAGGGCATAACTTACAACCCTTGCAATGAGGGCACTGAGGGGGTTATCATCCTAAAAGACCTAATTTCAAGAACTTTCAACTACGTTAAACAAAATTGAAATCTCAAAATTTTGAGTGGATGTGTTTGGGAAAATGGTGGGCGTGAGAGGGGCGTTAATCGCTCTTCAATCACTTTCCATTATTAAAAAACGCACTAGCCCTTTCAATTTCATATTGAATGAACCCTTTTGAAGTTTCTACGCTTTCAATAAAAGCCTTATATGCCCCCAGGGCATAACTTACAGCCCTCACCCTGAGGGTCGTGGGGGGGGGGTCATCCTTAAAAACCTAATTTCCGAAACTTTCAACTACGTTGAATAAAATGGCTATCTAAAATATTGATTGGATTTGTTTGGGGAAAAGATGGGCGTGAGAGGGGGGTTAGTTGCCCTCAAGTCACTTTCGACCATTGAAAGGGCATTTGCCCTTTTAATTTCCAATAGAATGAGCCATTTTTCAAGTTTCTACGAAACATGTTTAGATAAAAACCTTATATGCCCCCAGGGCATAACTTATAAACCTTGCCCTGAAGACTGTGGGGGAGTGTCCTGCTCAAAGGTATAATTTCCTAGCTTTGAACTGCGTGGAACAAAATGGCTATCTCAAAATCTTTATTGGATGTGTTTGAGGAAATTGTGGGCGTGGAAGGGGTGTTAGTTGCTTTCCAATCCCTTTCAACTATTGAAAAGGGCACTAGCCATTTCAATTTCCAATCGAATGAGCCCTTTTTGAAGTTTCTGCGACAACGCATTATATAAAAACCTTATTTGCCCCCTGGGCATAATTTACAACCCTTGCCCCGAGGGCTTTGGGGGGGTGGTGTTATCCTCAAAGACCTAATTCCCAGAACTTAAAACTACGTTGAATAAAATGCCTATCTCAAAGTTTTGATTAGATGTGTTTGGGGAAAAGGTGGGCGTGAGAGGCGGGTTAGTTGCCCTCTAATCAATTTCGACTACTAAGAAGGGCACTACACCTCTGAATTTCCAATCGAATGAGCCTTTTTGAGGTTTCCACGACAACACCTTCTATAAAAAACCTTATATGCCCCTAGGGCAAAACTTACAACCCCTGTCCTAAGGGTTCTGGGGGACTATCCTCCTCAAAAACATAATTTCTATCTGGAAATCAACTACGCTGAAAAAATGGCTATCTCAAAATTTTGATTGGAGGTGTTTCGGGAAATGATGGGCGTGGAAGGGGTTTTAGTCGCCTTCCAATCACTTTTGACCATTAAAAAGGGCACAAGACACTCCAATTTCGATTTTAATGAGCCCTTTTAGAAGTTTTTGCGACAACTTCTTCAATACGAAGTGGCCTGCTCTAAAGGAAAAAATTATGAATTAATACATTGTGCCAACATCGTTCTTATATGCCCCCAGGGCATAACTTAAAACCCTTTCTCTGAGGGTTGTGGGGGAGTGTCCTCCTCTTTACGCAGTCCCCGTTTCTTGTCTCGTTCTCGAATGTCTCCAGTCTTTACTTAGGCAGCACGATTGCGCTGCCTATGATTTATACAACAACTTTCTATATAATTCTTATATGCCCCCCAGGGCATAAGTTACAACCCTTGCACTGAGGGCTCTGAGGGGTTATCGTTCTAAACGACCTAATTTCCAGAACGTTCAACTACGTTGAACAAAATGGATATCTCAAAATTTTGATTGAATGTGTTTTGGAAAATAGTGGGCGTGAGAGGGGCGTTAGTCGCTATCCCATCACTTTCAACTATTAAGAAAGGCACTAGCCCTTTCAATTCCCAATTGAATGAGCCCTTTTGAAGTTTCTACGAAAACGCTTTCAATAAAAACTTTATATGCCCCCAGGGCATAAGTTACAACCCTTGCACTGAGGGCTCTGAGGGGTTATCATCCTAAAAGACCTGATTTCCAGAACTTTCAACTACGTTGAACAAAATAGATATCTCAAAATTTTGATTGGATGTATTTGGGAAAATGGTGGGCGTGAGAGGGGCCTTAGTCGCAATCCAATCACTTTCAACTATTAAAAAAGGCACTAGCCCTTTCAATTTCCAATTGAATGAGCCTTTTTGAAGTTTCTACGACAACATTTTCAATAAAATCTTTATATGCCCCCAGGGCATAACTTGCAACCCTTGCCTTGAGGGCTCTGGGGGAAGGGGTTGTCATCATTAGAGACCTAATTTCCAAAACTTTCAACTACGTTGAATAAAATGGCTATCTAGAAATTTTGATTGGATGTGTTTGGGGAAAAGGTGGGCGTGAAAGGGGGGCTAGTTGCCCTCCAATTACTTTCGACTATTAAAAAGGGCACTAGCCCTTTAAATTTCAAATTGAATGAGCCCTTTTTCAAGTTTCTACGACAAACATTTCAATAAAAAACCCTATATGTCCCCAGGGTATAACTTATAACCCTTGCCCTGGGGGTTGTGGAGGAGTGTCCTCCTCAAAAACATATTTTCTATCTGGAAATCAACTACCCTGGACAAAATGACTATCTAAAAATTTTTGTTGGATGTGTTTTGGGAAATGATGGGCGTGGGGGGGGGCTAGTTGCCCTCCAATCACTTTCGACTATTAAAACGGGCCCTAGCCCTTTGAATTTCCAATCGAATGAGCTTCTTTTGAAGTTTCTACGACAAGACCTTCTATAAGAACCTTATATGCCCCCAGGGCATAACTTAAAACCCTTGCCCTGAGGGCTGTGGGGGAGTGTCTCCTCAAAAACGTATTTTCTATCAGGAAATCAACTACGCTGAACAAAATGGCTATCTCAAATTTTGATTGGATGTGATTGGGGGAAAGATGGGCGTGGGGGGGGGGGGGGTAGTTGCCCCCAATCACTTTCGACTATTAAAAAGAGCACTAGCCCTTAGAATTTCCAATCGAATGAGCCTTTTTTTAAGTTTCTACGACAACCCCTTCTATTAAAACCTTATATGCCCCCAGGGCATAACTTAAAACCCTTGCCCTGAGGGTCATGGGGGAGTGTCCTCCTTAAAAACATATTTTCTATCCGGAAATGAACTACGCTGATCAAAATGGCTATCTCAAAATTTTGATTGGATGTGTTTGGGGGAATGATGGGCGTGTGGGGGGAGGCTAGTTGCCCTCAAATCACTTTCGACCATTAAAAACGGCACTAGCCACTCCAATTTCCAATCCAATGAGCCCTTTTCGAAGTTTCTACGACAACTCCTTCCATACGAAGTGCCCGGGTATGGAGAAAAAAAAACATTGTGCCCTCATCGTTCTTTATTTAGGTAGCACTATCGCGCTGCCTGTGATAATACTAGAAATACTGCAAGCTGCCTTTGATCTTCACTTGCATGAAGAACAACATGGATTCGGACCAAAATTATATTGTCTCGACCTTATCTTTACTCTTCGGACGGTGCTGGAGGAATCTAATGAATGGAGACAAAACCTGTATATACTCTCTGTGAACTCTTAGAAAGTGTCTCATTCAGTTGACCGTCAAACCCTGTGGAGAGTTTTACGGTTCTATGGCATTCCTGAGAACACAATCCTTCTAATAGTTGCCATATACGAAGAGACAGAGTGCTGTTTTAAAATTTCTGATGGTAAGATGTGCTACTACAAAGTAGTGATTGGCGTTAAGCAAGGATGTGGCCTAGCTCTAGACTGTATCTTTAGACAGATTAAACAAAAAAACTGAAAGTAAGGAGCGACATTAAAACTTAAAAACGAACAGAATTTGTTCCTTATATGGAAGGAGCTGTCCCATCCTCAACGCCTCGCTCTTTACGCAAATTTTTTTTTATTGTTTTAAAAAATAAAGTTATGAGACAGAGTCAAACTTTCAAACTGGTCGTGGTAACGAAGTGCATAAAAGAGCGACTCGTCTCAATAGTAACCGAAACTCTGAAAACCGAAATTTTAACATCAATAGATACAACAAAAGAATTTGATTTTTATTCTGATTTTAAATATTTAAGTTTCATCAAGTTTAGTCTTGCTCACCAAAATTTTTAGCCTAGGAACATTTGCCCTATTTTCGAAAAAAAGGAGAAAACACCCCTCAAAAGTCGAATCTTAATGAAAATCAAACCATCTGTTTCAGCGTATCATAAAACTTTACTTTAGAGGTTTCAAGCTCCTATCTGCAAAAATGTGGAATTTTGTATATTTTGCCAGAAGAAAGATCATGGATGCGTGTTTATTTGCCCTTTTTTTACCAGAGGTGATCGTATCGACCCAGTGTTCCTAAAATGTCGTGAGAGGGCTCTTTTAAACGGAAATTAAAAATTCTAGTGCCTTTTTTAATAAAAAATAAAAATATAATCATATTTTACAAAAACTACATTTTTGATGTCTTTTCATACTGCAGTCTTTTCAAAGATATTTTATTTTTGAAACAATTAAAAAGTTTGTGGTAACGAACTGTATAGTAAAAACTGTATAGTAGTTCATCATAAAATGTGTCAGTAAATAGGATCTCATGTAGTAGTTGTTAATAGAAGTTTTGTTTAGATTTTAAGACTTTTGACTTTTTAGACTTTAGACTTTAGACTTTTGTTTAGGCAGGAATTGAACCTGTGATCTTAGGAGAAGAATTCTAACACACTATCCACTGTGCCACGTTGGCTTTCAAGGACACAATTTTAAAATATTTAATATTTTCAAGCAGTTCGTAGTAACAAACTGTATAGTAAGAGCGACTCGTCTCAACAATAACCGAAACTCTAGACAACGCGATTATAATATCAATAGATACATCAAAAGAATTGGATTTTTCTGCTGATTTTAAATATATAAGTCTCATCAAGTTTACTTATATCCATCAAAATATGCGAGCCTGAAAAAATTTGCCAGATTTTCAAAAAAAGGGAAAAACATCCCTTAAAAATAATAGAACCTTAATGAAAATCACACCTTCAGATTCAGCGTATCACAGAAACTTACTGTAGAGGTATCAAGCTCCTATCTGCAAAAATGTGGAATTTGGTATTTTTTGCCAGAAGAAAGATCACGGATGCGTGTTTACTTGCCCCTTTTTTTACCAGGGATGATCAAATTGACCAAGTGGTCCTACAATGTCGTAACAGGGCTCATTTAAATGGAAACTAAAAGTTATAGTGCCTTTGTTAATCAAAAACAAAAAATAATTTAAATAGAATCGCTTTTTGCAAAAAATCTGCATTTCTGATGTCTTTTCATACTGCATTCTTTTAAAGATAATTTATTTTTGAAACAATTAAAAAGTTCTTGGTAACGAACTGTATAGTAAGAACTGTATAGTAGCGCATCATAAAATGTGTCAGTAAAGAGGATCACATGTAGTAGTTATTAATAGAAGTTTTGTTTAGACTTTGAAAAGACAAATGTATAATAATTAACTTCGGCAGGAATTGAACCTGTGACCTTTGCAGAAAAATTCTAACACACTATCCACTGCGCCGCGTAGGCTTTCAAGGATTCAATTTTAAAATAGTATATGTTTTCAAACAGTTCGCGGTAATGAACTGTGTAGTAAGAGCGACTCGTCTCAATAGTAACCAAAGCTCTAGAAAAAGGAATTTTAATATCAATAGACACATAAAAAAGATTGTATTTTTATGCTGCTTTTAAATATATAAGTTTCATCAAGTTTACACATATCTGTCAAAAGTTACGAGCCTGAGAAAATTTGCCAGATTTTCAAAAAAAGTGTAAAAAACCCATTAAAAACCATATTTGATGTATATAGTCGTAGAAGTGACCCTAAAGCCCCCACGCCCACACCAAATATGGGCATAGAGTCCCTAGGGGAGATGGATTTCTGAGAAATTGATTGCGTAATCAAAGTGTGTCAACAACAACAACAACATCGACCTTGACATTCGCTGAGAGCGTGCACTTACAACAACAACAACAACATCGACCTTGGAACACCTGTGCTATCGACCTCAATTCACCTATCGTGAATCAATAATTCCCCATAGAAACAACAAATTAATTTCCCCTTTCATGACAGATCAATCAATCAATGACATCATCTGTCAGACTTTAAAAATTTCCGCCTAGAAACGATTCTCCAGGAATAGATCCAAGTCATTAATGTCTTTGACTCGGAAACAACTCTTTGGAGTTCGACCAAAAGGATATTAATAGCCAAAGGCCATGGAAACAATTCTCCAAGAAACATCTTAGCGATGAATTGTTTTAGCGCGCGAAAGGGTTTCTTTTGTAATTTCAAATGTGAAAGCACAGGGATGCCAAACAAAAGGAACACGCTGAAATTACGTTTAGGGATTATTTGGGCGAAACTGTTTTAGACAGGTTATGGAACTATTTCGGCGAAACAGTTAGAGACATTTTAAAAGATGATTTTTGAAGAGATTTTAGAAGAGAATTTAATGGTGAAACTCTGTGGTCGTTATAATACACAAGTTTCATTTGAACAGTGTTGTGAGGTCCTATAACCCAACCCCAAAGGGTTCCAATCCTCCTACCCCAACCCCGAAGGAAACCCCCGGTCCTCAAAGGTCCCCCAAGCTCCCAAAGGGCCACCGACGCCCCCAAAGGCCCACCCAGACCACCAAAGGCCATCCCCGGGCCCCCCAAAGGCCCATCGAGCTCCCAAAGGACCAACGGGCTCCCAAAGGCCCTCCACCGGTCCCCAACTGCCCCCCCGGACCCCCAAAGGCCCTCACTGTGCCACAAAGGCCCTCCATGTACCCCAAAGGCCCTCCCCCGGCCCCCAAAGGTCCCCCGGTCCCCAAAGGTCCACTGGGCTCCCAAAGGCCCTCCCCGGTCCCCAAAGGTCCCCCCTGGCTCTCAAAAGACCACTCAATCCTCAAGGGCCCCCTGATCCCCAAACGTCCTCCCTGGGTCCCAAAGGTCCTCCCCCGGTCCCCCGTCGTTCGTTGATGTGTGTTGTCTGAAACCTATGATTTGGGATGTGTAGTTTGCTACTTCAGGCTTTTCTGAGCTAAGGTTTCCGAGTATTTCCTAGGTGAATGTTGTCTGAAACCAATAGTTTGGGATGAGTAGTTTGCTTTTTCAGGCTTTTATGAGCTAGGTTTCTTAGCCTTTCGTTGGTGTGTGTTGACTGAAACTTATGATTTGGGATATGTAGTTTGCTATTTTTGACTTTTCTGAGTTGGTTTTCTTAGTCTTTCATAGGTGTGTGGTGTCTGAAACCTATGATTTGGGATGTGCAGTTTGCTATTTTCGACTTTTCTGAGCTAGGTTTCTTAGCCTTTCATAGATATGTATTGTTAGAAAATTATGATTTGGGATGTTTAGTTTGCTATTTCAGGCTTTTCTGAGCTAAGGTTTTCTAGTATTTCGTAGGTGAATGTTGTCTGAAATCAATAGTTTGGGATGAGTAGTTTGCTATTTTTGACTTTTCTGAGCTAGGTTTCTTAGTCTTTCGTTGGTGTGTGTTGACTGAAACCTATGATTTGGGATGGTTAATTTGCTATTTTTGACTTTTCTGAGCTAGATTTCTTAGCCTTTCATAGGTGTGTCCTTTCTGAAAATTATGATTTGGGAGGTGTAGTTTGCTTTTTGGACTTTTCAGAGCTAGGATTCTTAGTCACTCATAGGTGTTTGTTGTCTGAAACTTCGAGTTTGGGATGAGTAGTTGGCTATTTCAGACTTTTCTGAGCTAAGGTTTCTTAGTATTTCGTAGGTGAATGCTGTCTGAAACTTATGATTTGGGATATGTAAATTACTATTTCGGGCTTTTTTGAGTTGGATTTCTTAGTCTTTCATAGGTGTGTGGTGACTGAAACTTATGATATGGGATATGTAGTTTGCTATTTGGACTTTTCAGAGTTATGATTCTTAGTCTTTCATAGGTGTGTGGTGTCTGAAACCTATGATTTGGGATGTGTAGTTTGCTATTTTCGACTTTTCTGAGCTAGGTTTCTTAGCCTTTCATAGATATGTGTTGTTAGAAAATTATGATTTGGGATGTTTAGTTTGCTATTTCAGGCTTTTCTGAGCTAAAGTTTTCTAGTATTTCGTAGGTGAGTGTTGTCTGAAACCAATAGTTTGGGATGAGTAGTTTGCTATTTTTGACTTTTCTGAGCTAGGTTTCTTAGTCTATCGTTGGTGTGTGTTGACTGAAACCTATGATTTGGGATGGTTAATTTGCTATTTTTGACTTTTCTGAGCTAGATTTCTTAGCCTTTCATAGGTGTGTCCTTTCTGAAAATTATGATTTGGGAGGTGTAGTTTGCTTTTTAGACTTTTCAGAGCTAGGATTCTTAGTCACTCATAGGTGTTTGTTGTCTGAAACTTCGAGTTTGGGATGAGTAGTTGGTTATTTCAGACTTTTCTGAGCTAAGGTTTCTTAGTATTTCGTAGGCGAATGCTGTCTGAAACTTATGATTTGGGATATGTAAATTACTATTTCGGGCTTTTTTGAGTTGGATTTCTTAGTCTTTCATAGGTGTGTGGTGTCTGAAACCTATGATTTGGGATGTGTAGTTTGCTATTTTCGACTTTTCTGAGCTAGGTTTCTTAGCCTTTCATAGGTATGTGTTGTTAGAACATTATGATTTGGGATGTGTAGTTTGCTATTTCAGGCTTTTCTGAGCTAAGGTTTTCTAGTATTTCGTAGGTGAATGTTGTCTGAAACCAATAGTTTGGGATGAGTAGTTTGCTATTTTTGACTTTTCTGAGCTAGGTTTCTTAGTCTTTCGTTGGTGTGTGTTGACTGAAACCTATGATTTGGGATATGTAGTTTGCTATTTTTGACTTTTCTGAGCTGGATTTCTTAGTCTTTCATAGGTGTGTGTTGTCTGAAACCTATGATTTGGGATGGGTGGATTGCTACTTTTGACTTTTCTGAGCTGGATTTCTTAGTCACTCATAGGTGTTTGTTGTCTGAAACCTATAGTTTGGGATGACTAGTTTGCTATTTTTGACTTTCCTGAGCTAGGTTTCTTAGCCGTTCATAGGTGAGTGTTGTCTGAAACTTATGATTTGGGATATATAAATTACTATTTCTGACTTTTCATAACCAGATTTCTTAGTCTTTCATAGGTGTGTGGTGTCTGAAACCTATGATTTGGGATGTGTGGGTTGCTATTTTTTGACTTTTCTGAGCTAGGTTTCTTAGCCATTCGTAGGTGTGTGTTGACTGAAACCTATGATTTGGGATGGTTAATTTGCTATTTTTGACTTTTCTGAGCTAGATTTCTTAGCCTTTCATAGGTGTGTGTTGTCAGAAAATCATGATTTGGGAGGTTTAGTTTGCTTTTTGGACTTTTCAGAGTTATGATTCTTAATCTCTCATAGGCGTTTGTTGACTGAAACTTCTAGTTTGGGATGAATAGTTTGCTATTTCAGGCTTTTCTGAGATAAGGTTTCCTAGTATTTCGTTGGTGAATGCTGTCTGAAACCTATGATTTGGGATTACACATGCACACGAAAACTTACATGCACACAAAAACTTACATGCACACAAAAACTTACATGCACACAAAAACTTACACACACACACACACACACACGAAAACTCACACACACACGCCAAAACTTACACACACACAAAAACTTACACACACACACACACACACACAAAAACTTACACATGAACACAAAAAAAACTCACACACACACGCACAAAAACTTACACACACACACACTCACAAAACTTACACACACACACACGAAAACTTACACACACACGCCAAAACTTACACACACAAAAACTTACACATGCACACGAAAACTTACACACACACACACACGAAAACTTACACACACACACGCCAAAACTTACACACACACACACACACACACACGCCAAAACTTACACACACACGCCAAAACTTACACACACACACACACACACACACACACACACAAAACTTACACACACACACACACACACACACGAAAACTCACACACACACACACACCAAAACTTACACACACACAAAAAATTACACACACATGCACACACACACACAAAAACTTACACATGAACACAAAAAAAAACTCACACACTCACACACAAAAACTTACACACACACACACACACACACACACAAAACTTACACACACACACACACACGAAAACTTACACACACACGCCAAAACTTACACACACATTAACTTACACACACACACACACGCACACACACACACACACACACACAAACTTATACACACACACACAAAAAAAAAACTTACACACACGAAAACTCACACACACACACAAAAACTTACACATGCACACGAAAACTTACACGCAGACAAAAACTTACATG
>CM051258.1:60228768-60281268 GCA_027921565.1 Artemia sinica | reverse complement strand
AGCTCAGAAAAGTCAAAAATAGCAAACTACTCATCCCAAACTATTGGTTTCAGACAACATTCACCTACGAAATACTAGAAAACTTTAGCTCAGAAAAGCCTGAAATAGCAAACTAAACATCCCAAATCATAATTTTCTAACAACACATATCTATGAAAGGCTAAGAAACCTAGCTCAGAAAAGTCGAAAATAGCAAACTACACATCCCAAATCATAGGTTTCAGACACCACACACCTATGAAAGACTAAGAATCATAACTCTGAAAAGTCCAAATAGCAAACTACATATCCCATATCATAAGTTTCAGTCACCACACACCTATGAAAGACTAAGAAATCCAACTCAAAAAAGCCCGAAATAGTAATTTACATATCCCAAATCATAAGTTTCAGACAGCATTCACCTACGAAATACTAAAAAACCTTAGCTCAGAAAAGTCTGAAATAGCCAACTACTCATCCCAAACTCGAAGTTTCAGACAACAAACACCTATGAGTGACTAAGAATCCTAGCTCTGAAAAGTCCAAAAAGCAAACTACACCTCCCAAATCATAATTTTCAGAAAGGACACACCTATGAAAGGCTAAGAAATCTAGCTCAGAAAAGTCAAAAATAGCAAATTAACCATCCCAAATCATAGGTTTCAGTCAACACACACCAACGAAAGACTAAGAAACCTAGCTCAGAAAAGTCAAAAATAGCAAACTACTCATCCCAAACTATTGGTTTCAGACAACATTCACCTACGAAATACTAGAAAACTTTAGCTCAGAAAAGCCTGAAATAGCAAACTAAACATCCCAAATCATAATTTTCTAAGAATACATATCTATGAAAGGCTAAGAAACCTAGCTCAGAAAAGTCGAAAATAGCAAACTACACATCCCAAATCATAGGTTTCAGACACCACACACCTATGAAAGACTAAGAAAACAAACTCAGAAAAGTCAAAAATAGCAAACTACATATCCCAAATCATAAGTTTCAGTCAACACACACCAACGAAAGACTAAGAAACCTAGCTCATAAAAGCCTGAAAAAGCAAACTACTCATCCCAAACTATTGGTTTCAGACAACATTCACCTAGGAAATGCTAGGAAACCTTAGCTCAGAAAAGCCTGAAGTAGCAAACTACACATCCCAAATCATAGGTTTCAGACAACACACATCAACGAACGACAGGGGACCGGGGGAGGACCTTTTGGACCCAGGGAGGACGTTTGGGGATCCGGGGGCCCTTGAGGATTGAGTGGTCTTTTGAGAGCCCGGGGGGACCTTTGGGGACCGGGGAGGGCCTTTGGGAGCCCAGTGGACCTTTGGGGACCGGGGGACCTTTGGGGGCCGGGGAGGGCCTTTGGGGTACATGGAGGGCCTTTGTGGCACAGTGAGGGCCTTTGGGGGTCCGGGGGGGGCAGTTGGGGACCGGTGGAGGGCCTTTGGGAGCCCGTTGGTCCTTTGGGAGCTCGATGGGCCTTTGGGGGCCCGGGGATGGCCTTTGGTGGTCTGGGTGGGCCTTTGGGGGCGCCGGTGGCCCTTTGGGAGCTTGGGGGACCTTTGAGGACCGGGGGCTTCCTTCGGGGTTGGGGTAGGAGGATTGGAACCCTTTGAGGTTGGGTTATAGGACCTCACAACACTGTTCAAATGAAACTTGTGTATTATAACGACCACAGAGTTTCACCATTAAATTCTCTTCTAAAATCTCTTCAAAAATCATCTTTTAAAATGTCTCTAACTGTTTCGCCGAAATAGTTCCATAACCTGTCTAAAACAGTTTCGCCCAAATAATCCCTAAACGTAATTTCAGCGTGTTCCTTTTGTTTGGCATCCCTGTGCTTTCACATTTGAAATTACAAAAGAAACCCTTTCGCGCGCTAAAACAATTCATCGCTAAGATGTTTCTTGGAGAATTGTTTCCATGGCCTTTGGCTATTAATATCCTTTTGGTCGAACTCCAAAGAGTTGTTTCCGAGTCAAAGACATTAATGACTTGGATCTATTCCTGGAGAATCGTTTCTAGGCGGAAATTTTTAAAGTCTGACAGATGATGTCATTGATTGATTGATCTGTCATGAAAGGGGAAATTAATTTGTTGTTTCTATGGGGAATTATTGATTCACGATAGGTGAATTGAGGTCGATAGCACAGGTGTTCCAAGGTCGATGTTGTTGTTGTTGTTGTAAGTGCACGCTCTCAGCGAATGTCAAGGTCGATGTTGTTGTTGTTGTTGACACACTTTGATTACGCAATCAATTTCTCAGAAATCCATCTCCCCTAGGGACTCTATGCCCATATTTGGTGTGGGCGTGGGGGCTTTAGGGTCACTTCTACTTATAGTTCATTATAAATGGGGACTATGTAAGTTTAATCGTTATAATAAAGAATGAACTCTTGCCTATACTGACTTGCATACGCAACTTAACTATAGATAAGATTACAGTACTTATATTATGACAAAGCAATTTTGTCTCTTTTTTTTCAAAGAAGGAAAAGCCTTAAGTTTTTTCCTGGTTGTCTCGGTTGCAGTGGTAGTTATCAACCTAGTAAGAGACGATCACGCACCATAGTAAAAATTAGAATAACAAATAACTCCTAAAAATAGAGTCAGATCAGAACAAGAAGTACATTATTAGAATCACATTCTCCAATACCCCTATATAGGAAACTAACTGTCCCTTGGCTTCAAAAACAAGTAAAATATGTTGGTTTGAGAATCAAGAAAAGTGGCTGGAATCACGATATTCTGCCTCGACAGCAGGTTTGCTTTTTCCTGTTATTTTTCATAGCGTAAATAGCGAGGCGTCGAGGAGGAAACAGCCCCTTTCCTATACGGAATAATTTCTGTTTGTTTTAAGTTTTATTGTCGCTCCTTATTTTCAGTTAAAAAACTTGTATTTTATTTAATTTCTGAAAGTTTCTGAATTAATGCCGCTTTGGTTTGGGGCTCACCGTACATAAATGGTTAAAACGAAATTTGCATGTTAATTTTACTTCTTTTTTTTTTAGCAAAATGGCTTTCTCGAAACTTTGATCAGACGTAACTTTTACTACAAATGTTTATTATGTATATTAGGGGGTTCGCCCCCAGTCAAAACCTCGTTCTTTACACTAAAGTTCAAATTTTGTTCCAATTCTTTAAGAATGACCCCTTAATCACAAAGGTCGTTAATTAGAATAAATAGCTCTGATGAAAGTACAAAAAAAAACTTCGGCGCAAAGAGCGAGGTAATGACTAGGGGGTGAACCCAGTCATATACATAATAATTTCTGTTCGTTTTAAGTTTTGATATTGCTCCTTACTTTCAGTTGATTTTTTTTTATTTAATTTCTTATCGTTTTTTTTTAAATAATGTTGGGAAATCCGGTGCCCCCTTCATTGCAATGTCCCTTCCTTCATGAAAACTCACTCCATGCAAAGATCCTCCCACATTCCCCCAGTCCACTGCCCCCTCCCAACTACTAGAAAAATCTCCCCTGCAAACTCCTGTATATTTCCCAATAATCAATACTATGTGTAAACTTTGGGCAAAGTTCATAACTTGCAGGCCTTCCCCCGGGGACTGTGGGGGATTAAATTATCCTCAAAGACATAGTTATTGTATTTTTTGACCATGCTGAACAAAATGCCTATCTCAAAATTTTTATCTGGTGACTTTGAGAAAACGTCACCGGAATGAGCGTGGGAGGGGGCCTAGTTGCCTTCCATTTTTCTGGTCACTTAAAAAGGGCCCTAAAACTTTTAGTTTCCGTTTGAATTAGTTCTCTCACGATATTCTAGGACCACTGGGTCGATACGATCACCCATGGGGGAAAAAAAAACAAAAAAAAAATAACAAATAAACAAGCATCCGTGATCTTTCTTCTGGCAAAAAATACAAAATTCCACATTTTTGGAGATAGGAGCTTGAAACTTCTATAGTAGGGTTCCCTGATACGCTGAATCAGATGGTGTGACTTTCATTAAAGTTCTATTACTTTTAGGGGGTGTTTCCTCCTTTTTTTCGAAAATAAGGCATATTTTCTGAGGCGCGTAACTTTTGATGGGTAAGACTAAACTTGATAGATTTGAAATCAACATAAAAATCTGATTCTTTTGATGTATCTGTTGATATCAAAATTCGTTTTTTTAGAGTTTCGGTTACTATTGAACTGGGTCGCTCCTTCCGCATATGATATGAAAGGGGCCGTCCCATCCTCGCTCCTCCTTGTTTGTTTATTATGCCATCATAGGCAGCGCGCTAGCGCTGCCTAAGTAAAGAACGATGTGGGCACAATGTGTTGTTTTTTGTTTTTTTTTTCTCCATACCCGGGGACTTCGTATCGAAGGAACTGTCGTATAAACTTTGACAAGGGCTCATTCGATCGGAAATGGCAGTAGCTCGTGCCCTTTTTAATAGTCGAAAATAATTGGAGGGCAACTAGCCCCTCTCTACGCCCATCAATCCCCCAAACACATCCAATCAAAATTTTGAGATAGCCATTTTGTTCAGCGTAGTTGATTTCCAAATAGAAAATATGTTTTTGAGGAGGAAATTCCCCCACAACCCTCAGGGCAAGGGTTTTAAGTTATGCCCTAGGGGACATATAAGGTTTTTATAGAAGGCGTTGTCGTAGAAACTTCAAAACAGGCTCATTAGATTGGAAATTCAAAGGGCTAGTACCCTTTTTAATATTCGAAAGTGATTGGAGGGCGACTAGCCCCCCCCCCCCACGACCATCAATCCCCCAAACACATCCAATCAAAATTTTGAGATAGCCATTTTGTTCAGCGTAGTTGATTTCCAAATAGAAAATATGTTTTTGAGGAGGAAATTCCCCCACAACCCTCAGGGCAAGGGTTTTAACTTATCCCCTGGGGGCATATAAGGTTTTTATAGAAAGCGTTGCTGTAGAAACTTCAAAACAGGCTCATTCGATTGGAAATTCAAAGCACTAGTACCCTTTTTAATAGTCGAAAGTAATTTGAGGGCAACTAACCCCCCTCTCACGCCCACCTTTTCCCCAAACAAATGCAATCAAAATTTTTAGATAGTCATTTTATTCAGCGTAGTTGAAAGTTTTGGAAATTAGGTCTTTAAGGATGACAACCCTTCTCCCCACAGCCCTCAGGGCAAGGGTTGTAAGTTATGGCCTGGGGGCATATAAAGTTTTATTGAAAGTGTTGTCGTAGAAACTTCAAAACGGCTCATTCAATTGGAAATTTAAAGGGCTAGTGCCTTTTTTAATAGTTGAAAGTGATTGGATAGCGACTAACGCCCCTCTCACGCCCACCATTTTCCCAAACACATCGAATTAAAATTTTGAGATATCCATTTTGTTCAACGTAGTTGAAAGTTCTGGATATTTTGTCTTTTAGGATGATAACCCCCTCAGAGCCCTCGGTGCAAGGATTTTAAGTTATGCCCTTAGGGGCATATAAAGTTTTTATTGAAAGCGTTGTCGTAGAAACTTCAAAAGGGCTCATTCGATTGGAAATTGGAGTGGCTAGTCCCCTTTTTAATAGTCAAATGTGATTGGAGGGCAACTAGTCCCCCCCACGCACATCATTCCCCCAAACACATCCAATCAAAATTTTGAGATAGCCATTTTGTTCAGCGTAGTTGAAAGATGTAAAGAACGATGTGGGCATAATTTGTTTTTTTGAGTTTTTTTTCTCCATACCCGGGCACTTCGTATCGAAGGAGTTGTCGTAGAAACTTCAAAAAGGGCTCATTCGATTGGAAATTGGAGTGGCTAGTGGCCTTTTTAATAGTCGAAATTGATTGGAGGGCAACTAGCCCCCCCCCCCATGGCCATCATTCCCCCAAATACATCCAATCAAAATTTTGAGATAGCCATTTTGTTCAGCGTAGTTGATTTCCAGATATAAAATATCTTTTTGAGGAGTAAACTCCCCCACAATCCTCGGGGCAAGGGTTTTAATTTGTGCCCTGGGGGTATATACGGTTTTTATAGAAGGAGTTGTCATAAAAACTTCAAAACAGGCTCATTCGGAAATTCATCGGAAATTCAAAGGGCTAGTGCCCTTTTTAATGACACTCCCCCACAATATCAATATTAACAAAATGTACAGTTTATTTTTTTTTTCTTTAAAGCAGGGCACTTCATATAGAAGGGGTCGTCGTAGATACTTGAAAAGGGGTTCATTCAATAGGAAATCGAGAGTTCTAGTGCCCTTTTTAATAGTCGAAAGTGATTGGACGGCAACTAGCCCCCCCCCCCTCACGCAAATCATTCCCCCAAACACATCCAATCAAAATTGTGAGATAGCCATTTTGTTTAGCGTAGTTGATTTCCAGGTAGAAAATATGTTTTGAGGAGGACACTCCCCCACAACCCTCAGATCAAAGGTTTTAAGTTATGCCCTGGGGGTATATAAGGTTTTTTATAGAAGGAGTTGTCATAAAAACTTCAAAACAGGCTCATTCGGAAATTCATCGGAAATTCAAAGGGCTAGTGCCCTTTTTAATAGTCAAAAGTCATTGGAGGGCAACTAGCCTCCCCCCACGCCCATCTTTCCCCTAAACACATCCAATCAAAATTTTGAGATAGTCATTTTGTTCAACGTATTTGATTTCCAGATAGAACATAGGTATTTAAGGAGGACACTCCCCCACAACCCTCAGGGCAAGGGTTTTAAGTTATGCCCTGGGGGTATATAAGGCTTTTATAGAAGGCGTTGTCGTAGAAACTTAAAAACAGGCTCATTCGATTGAAAATTCAATGGGCTAGTTCTCTTTTTAATAATCGAAAGTGATTGGAGGGCAACTAGCCCCCTCCCCCCACGCCCATTTTTCCCCCGAACACATCCAATCACAATTTTGAGATAGGGATTTTGTCAGCGTAACTGATTTCCAGATAGAAAATATATTTTTGAGTAGGATACTCCGCCACAGCCCTCAGGGCAAGGGTTTTAATTTATGCCCTGGGGGGATATAAGGTTTTATAGAAGGCGTTTTCGTAGAAACTTCAGAAAAAGGCTCATTCGATTTGAATTTCAAAGGGCTAGTGCTCTTTTTAATAGTGGAAAGTGATTAGTAATATTTTTTATTGTTGTTGTTGTTTAGACCAGGGCACTTCGTATCGAAGGAGTTGTCGTGGGAACTTCGGAAGGGGCTCATTCAATTGAAAATAGAAAGGGCTTATGCCCTTTTTAATATTCGAAAGTGGTTGGAGGCCA
Organism: Artemia sinica; assembly: GCA_027921565.1. Taxonomy (NCBI): domain Eukaryota; kingdom Metazoa; phylum Arthropoda; class Branchiopoda; order Anostraca; family Artemiidae; genus Artemia; species Artemia sinica. The sequence continues at coordinate 60,274,089 of CM051258.1, read as the reverse complement.
ACTAATCCCCCTTCCAGTACCACCCTCCCATTTGCCCATTATGTTTAAAAACTAAATGTTGCCTTAAGATTAAATCAAAATGTACTGTGATGATGCTAATTCCCAATAAGGCATCTCAGCAGTATCCCAAGAACGACTGAGGGTATTATGTTCAAACTTTCGAGGCTACTTCTGCTCTTAAAATTTCACCAAATAAAAATAGTGTAAGTGTATCCAAGCTATCAAAGAAAGTAAACAGAATTTTTTGCGAATGCTATCAAGTTTTCCATTTCAGGTCAACTAGAGGAGGTATGAAACTAAGTTAAACAGTACTATTAGTGTCCAGATTTTTAAAAGATTGTATGTTGTTAAAAATTGCTGAAATTTTTTTTCCGGCATACAAATACCAGGCCAAACAATAAAGTCTTAAAAAACAAAAAGATTTAAAGTGGTATTTTCTTTTTCCCTGAAAATACTATGTCAATGTAAAACGAACAGAAATTAATTAAAAAAACTTTTTCCACAAAATAAGTTTTTCAAAGAAAAGTAAAGAACTCCATTAAACAAAAAATGAGCAAAAATAAAATCAAATAATCTACCAAGCTCTAAACTACCACAAATCAGCATCGATAAATAAATGAAACCCAAAACGAACAGAAATTACAATAAATAACTGAGTCAAACTCAAAACGAGCAGAAATTAACTCAAATTGGGCGCAAAACCCCTATGCCTTCCCAAGGCCAGAACTAAATTTGCACTTTACTGAAAAAATACAAATGAATGTGCATTGTCAGTTTAATATACATATACTGATATTAAGTAATCAAAATTGTTAAAATTATTTAATTTATTAAAGTAATAAAAGTAAAAACATTTATATTTTTTTCAGTAAAGTGCAAATTTTGTTCTGGTCTTGGAAAGGCATAGGGGTTTTGCGCCCAACTTATGTTAATTTCTGCTCGTTTTGAGTTTGAATCGGTTATTTATTGTAATATCTGTTCGTTTTGGGTCACATTTATTTATCGATGCTGATTTGTGGTAGTTTCGAGCTTGGTAGATTATTTGATTTTATTTTTGCTCATTTTTTGTTTAATGGAGTTCTTTACTTTTCTTTGAAAAACTTTTTTGTGGAAAAAGTTTTTTTAATTATTATATGAAAGGGGCTGTCTCCTCCTCAACGCCTCGCTCTTTACGCTAAAGTTGTTTATTGTTCTAAAAAATAAAGCTGTGAGACAGAGTCAAACTTTAGCGTAAAGAGCGAGGCGTTCAGGAAGGGACAGCCCCTTTCATACATGGAATAATTTCTGTTTGTTTTAAGTTTTAATGTCACTCCTTACTTTCAGTTAAAAAACAGTTTTTGTTTTTTTATTTAATTTCTGAATGTGTTTTAATTAATGCAGCTTTGATTTTAGCTCACCGTACATGAACAATTAAAACGAAATTTGCATGTTAATTGTACTTTTTTTGGCTAAATGGCTTTCTCGAAATTTTTTTTCTGACGTAACTTACGAATTAACTTATGTAACGAACTTCTATATTCGTATATTTTATTACGTATATTAAGGGGTTCACCTCCTAGTCAATACCTCACTCTGTACGCTAAAGTTCAAATTTTGTTCCAATTCTTTAAGAATGACCCCTTAATCACAAAGACCGTTAATTGGAATAGATATTTCTGATGAAAGTAAAGAGCGAGGTAATGACCTGGGGGCGAACCCAATCATATACATATTAATTTATGTTCGTTTTAAGGTTTGATGTTACTCCTTCCTTTCAATTGAAAAAATAGTTTTTTTTTGTTTGGTTTCTGATCGTTTTTTTTTTTAATAATGCAGGGAAATCCGGTGCCCCCTTCATAGCAATGTCCCTTCCCGCATGAAAACTTCCTCCATAGAAAGATCCTCCCACGTAAACCCCGATCCACCCCGCTCCCAACTAATAGAAAAAATTCCCCCTGAAAATTTCTGATTACTTCCTGATAACCAATACTATATGTAAACATTAGGCAAAGTTCATAACTTGCAGACCTTCCCCCATTGACTGTGGGGGATTAAATCATCCTCAAAGACATAGTTATTGTATTTTTCGACCATTCTTAACAAAATAGCTATCTCAAAATTTTGATCAGGTGACTTTGGAAAACAAATGAGCGTGGGAGGGGGCTGAGTTGCCCTCCATTTTTCAGTCACTTAAAAAGGACACCAGAACATTTAATTTCAGTTCGAATAAGCCCTCCCGCGATATTCTAGGACCACTGGGTCGATAGGATCACCCCTGAAGAAAAAACAAATAAACACGCATCCGTGATCTTTCTTCTGGCAAAAAACACAAAATTCCACATTTTTGCACCTAGGAGCTTGAAACCTCTATAATAGGGTTCTCTAATACGCTGAACCTGATGGCGGGATTTTCATTTAAGTTCTATGACTTTTAGGGGGTGTTTCACCCTTTTTTCAGAAAAGGCAAATATTCTCAGGCGCGTAACTTTTGATGGGTAATACTAAACTTGAAGAAACTTATATATTTAAGATCAGTATAAAAATATGATTCTTTTGATGTATCTATTGGTATCAAATTCTGTTTTTTAGAGCTTCTGTTACTATTGAGCCGGGTCGCTCCTTACTTACAGTTCGCTACCACGAACTGTTTGATAAATGGACAGGGAATCCGACTTGCATAAAAGCTCCTCCAGGACGTCAAATTTGACGATTATCAAGGGATCATAAAAGCCGACAAGCAAAAGTTTCAGGGAATCCTGAAAAAACTCGTGAAGAAAGCAGAACAGTTTGGATCACGCATTGACACTCTGAAGACTAAAGCTATGTCAATTAGCAGTTCACCAAAGGGAATCCATCTAGGACAATTCAGAAACATCAAATCCACCTCTACTTCCCATTACCTTGTTTTTCTTATTGACTCAATTGGCGAAATTCTCGAAAAACCTAATTGCGGGCTAAATTTAATTTTCATTTACCTTCAAAAAGCATCTGACCTTGTTAAACACAATATTTTAGTTGAGAAACTTGTAACTGATTTCAATATTGATTTTTTAATGGTTAAATTGTTTGCCTCCTTTTTATCAAATAGATCACAGGTAGCCAAATATCAGAATCATTATTCCAGTCCCCTCCCTGTCCACAATGGAGCGCCCCAAGGTACTGTCCTAGGTCCCCTCCATTTTTCTATCATGATAAATAGCATCGCTGAGGAATTTCCCGGCAGATGAAAATTTGTGGATGTTTTTCCTCAACCCTATCCTCCCAAATATTATATGTGTCTTCCTTTAAATTATTTGTGTTTCCAATTTCCTCTAATTTAAAGTGGGATATCCAGGTGAAAGATATTGTCCATAGAGCTAATGCGTCCATGCCTCTCCTTAAGCTCTTGAATAAATTTAATGTCCCCCCATCCCATTCTTTAAGGATCTACACTTCCTTTGTCCGCCCGCATCTTGAATATGCTTGTCCAGTTTGGCATCCTTGTATCTCCCGTGATGAATCAGAAAAAATTGAATCCATTCAAAATGAGCACTGAGAATAATTTTTAAAGAAGCTATGGTACCATATTCATGCCTTCTAAAAAAGGTCAAGCTGAAAACTCTTGAGCCCAGTAGAGGAACGCTGTGTCTCCGATTTGGAAAATATGCAACAATAAACCCTAGCACGGAAAACATTTTCCCCAAAAGACACTCCCCATACAGACACCGCCTGCCGCGTACTTTTACTGAATGTCCCCATCATTACTGATCAGATAAACCACTAGTTTTTTTTTTTTTTTTTGGGGGGGGGGGGGGCTGGTGATGCCCAATTTTGCGTCTGGTTGATTCTTTTGTTCCCTCTCCCTTGTTTGTGTGTTCTCTTTTAAACCTTTTTAGCGCTATTTTTATCTCACTCTTTAATTAGTTTTGTTTTAGTTTTTACCTTTTTAACTTACTTAAATTTGACACTTTTTTCTCTTTTTTTCTTACTAATGAATGGCTTTGCCTTTCTAATATTTTTATTTTTGGCATTGTTTAGCCAGTTTTTTAGTTTCTGTGCTATTTTTATGATTTTTTTTATGACTCCGAAATACGAATTCGGCCTTTTGGGGCTTGTGATAGTCATTTTTGAAATAAATATCTAAAAATATCTCTTATCGAAGGTTTTAGAAGTCTTAGCATTTGGTTATCAGAATTCAGAATTTTTGTAGTAATTCGTCGTACCCAAGGTCAATCTTTCTAGTGATATATCTAGACATACATGATATACATTCTAAAAGATGTATAAACAGCTTTCAAGAGTTGTTTGGAAATGCTTCTATATTTGATATGGGACCGACCTTTCTTTTTTTTGTAGAAACTCTTCTCGATAAAACTTTGGCAATTAAACTAAGGTTATTTCAGTATTTTCCTTACTTTAGTTTTTCATCATCCTTGTAAGCAGAGCTTGACGGAGGTTAAAGAAATGTATTCATTCATTCATAAGGTAAAGTCAGTTTACTGTATCTGTGGTTCCTGCTCATGACTGCCAATATTTACATTTTCTCCAGAAAGTCTTGACTTTCGGTCCTTGCCTAGTTTCAGGACTTACTTTGACTTTGCTGTATGGCTGTTTTACCTTGACTGCTCTTAAGCTGATTGTCCTCTGATTATCTATTAATTCTTCGAACGCTCTAAGAGTGCAGTCTTGTCTCCCTCTAATTAAATTTGGACAGGAACATGATGATAGGAATAATCTTTTTTTCCTAAACTTTTTCTAAATGCAACATATGACTTGTATTTTACTCCCTAAACATGGAGTATTAAGTTTGTTATTCTAGAATAGAAAAATTAAAGAAGGCCTATTTACTTCCATAATTTATAAAATTCAGTTTCCATCTCATATGATTAAAAAGATTGAGAATAAGATTTTATATTTAGTATTTCTGATGGGAACTTAAACTAGATCTAATGGGGTTTGTTTAGTTGGAGAGCTTAAAATAGTTGAAAGAAACTTTCTGTAAAGTTTAAAATAAATGACAGATCCTATAAAATGTTGTTACCCCGAAATTACTTATCTACAATTTGTTTCTAAGCTGTTTTTTTCTAATACTGGCTTCCGTGCATTCAAATTTGTTAGTTTATTTAGTCATTATTCTTTCCGTTCAGTTTTTTTTTCTGTTCAGTTGCTTATTTTTTCAGTGTTGTCGAGCTAGATGACCAACCAGGATTCTTATTTAACTAGACAGTAGAAAAAGACATAGCAGTTTCGGGGCGCTTTTACTTCCAAAGCCTACCGTCAGGGGCGCTAATGGCGCTAGTGGCGCTAGTGTCTACAAGTCTTTTTTAGCTGCTTCTAAGGAGCGCTACATGGTATTTTAGGGATAATGTATTGGGAATAGACGTTTCTACTTGGCATTTTGGCGGGACTGGTGGCTCTACACGGTCCTTTCAGGGGATTATTCACTCACCCTGCGTGGTGTACCTATACTGAATTTCCTAGGAGCTCTAAACGGCATTCTCAGGGGTTCCTCACCACCTGGTGTACCTGCAAAACACTTTTTAGGGTCTCGTACGGTATTTTTGTGAGAATGATAACTCTTAAGCTTATGGAGTAGTATAGTGAATTTCCTAGGGACCCTATAAGGCATTTTCAAGGGTTTCTCAGAACTTGGTATACCTGTACTGAATTCCCTAAGGGGTGCTACACGGCATTTCCTTATCCCACGATTGCGATCTTTTTTTACTAGCTATTTCTGACGGCCGTAGAAGGGGTTTATTATATTGAAGGATATCGGGTGGCTAGGAATGGATAATAAGAGGCACAGGGGGCAAATTGCCTCTACGCATAGCGCTATAGCGTGTATTCGTAACATTGTCTCTTTAAGACTTTATTACCCCAAAATTTTCTGTTCAAGAGGAGATGTCCTAATAAATCAACCAAAAGAGTCTAATTTTTAACTTTAATAGGGGTTCATAATACCGTTTCTTCATTGAAAGTTTTCTGAGACGCGACATCTTATTTTCCTTACGACAAGGGATAGCGGGAATGCGACGACAGCCCTTACAGTATTTTATCTTGTATCTATGGGGCAAACGACGACTCTTCTTAGTGGGGGGATACGACGGCAATTAGTAGACTCCTCAGATGGATTGTCACGAGAGGATAGTCAGAAGTGCTCTCTTTTTGAAATTTACTCCTCGTAAATTTCATTAGGCCATTCAGCGCGTTCTCCATGATTTTAAAAGGGGCTTCAACAGGTAAAGTTCAAAATAATAAAACCGTCTCGTCTGTGATGATAATGTCAAACAATCTTTCATCAAATTTCCTATATCTGTAGTATTAATAAGGTAAAGAAGGGGCCCTTAAATCGATCCCTGTGGAATTCCACAAGGTGTTAAGTATTATCGTGATTTTTTTGCTCCAGTCATTATCAACTGTGACCTCTCCAATAGACGTGATTCAATCCAACAAACTATTTGCGGTGGAAAAATTTATGAAAGAGAAGAATTAAAAAAAAAGAGAATTAAAGAAAAGAGTAAGAAAACTGACAGAAAGTGCTAACTGAAACGTCATTAAAAAAAAAAAAACTTAAATTGTCTCCTTGGAAAAAAACTTATTACGTAAATACCTTCATTTTAGTTTAAATAATGACGTTAAAACTGTAGAGTCCGAATTCAAAAGAGTAAATTTAACCATCTTTTTCATGAGGTTTATTATTTAAGTTTGCGTTTAAAAGACCTTGCCAAAGAATAAGTTCAAACGTTATTTCGAAACCTTTCAAATAAGAATCAACAAACTGCCTACTCCATGCATTTAAAGTTAGTTCACTTATTGCATTCATTCTAAAACATGTTAGAATACGTCTTGAATAGATGTCTCCAAGAGGTCTAAAACATCTTGGAATAAGCGAGCGAAATTTCCAGGAAGACAAAAGTCGGTATATAATCTTTGTAAAAGCAATGGCTAATTCCCAATTATCTTTATATACAAAAAAGAACGGCTTGTGACATAAGCTTAAAGTCTAGTGTTTTCCAATTATCCAAGTCCTGAAAAGAATGAAATCAACTAAGAAAAAGAGACCTTGTTTCAAAAGGCAAGAGACAAAGAGACTTGGGTTAAAAAGCAGAAAATGAAAATGGAAAGTGGGGGAAAAAATGCAACGAAACCTTTCCTCCTACTTACTCCTCAAAAGTTACTACCTCAAAGATAACTCCTCAAAAATTACTACCCTGGCATAAATAACCTGGCTAAGGTTTCTCCAGTCAAAATCAATTTAAATCGAAATCTGTACAATCTTATGAACCTATAGACACCTGTGACAGCAGTTGATCCATTTAACTAAAAGAAAACCTGTTTCTGTCAGGTTTTCTTTGACATTTTTTATTATTTTGGATGAAACTGATTTAAATTGATATAACTGTAAAAAAAAGAACCAGGCTAAGTTTTCTTTAGTTACAGAGAAATTAAGACAAATTCAGTACACTCTTATAAACTTTTAGATATTTAACATCATTTGAGCCTTTTAACTAACAAAAACCTCTTTCTTCCAGGTTTTCTTTGACAGTTTTTTATCATTTAAGATAAAACTGACAAAACTTGATAAAACTTGGAAAAAAAATGTGCTAAGTATTCTCAAGTTAAACTGAATTAAAAACACATTCACAACGGAAACTTTCGTTAACGCAGGGGAAAAAATGTTAGAGTGGGCTTTACTCGTGTCCTTTTCAAAATAGTAGACTAACCACCTTAATTCGTAACACCAAGGATATTATATATTCCAAAAAGGTTATATTAAATCATATTATAAGTAATTTAAACAATATTAATTAACATTATATTGTTAATTTATTGATATATATTTAAATTAATTTTTATTTTTATTTATTTATATGACTATAAAATTAAACAAACATTATGATTGAATTATAAGGAAATTATCGGACCAAGAGCTATATAACCAACTTGTAAGTATTGTCCAACGCTTTTGTCTTAAAATATTGTTAAAGAGATTGTGAGTCTAGATCAAGCACATGCGCAGGAATTTTACCTTGTGGGGGAGGGGAGTCATGCAAAAAAAATCAATTTTATTTGAATAAGAAAGGCCCAAAGTTCAGGATACCTTAGGGGGCTAAACACTGATGCTTTCTCTTCCTGTGTGCTATCCTTGCTTAGACATCTGTTTAAAAAAAAGTATTTTTGAAATTTTAGTACCTAAAATATTTACAGTTATTAATCACGTTACGATACACCTTTGGTTATTATCTGCAGTATTTTTAGCAATTTGTCCTTGATATTTGGCAATCATGTAAGGGCAATTCCTCATTTAAGCTCATTTTCTTGCTTCATCAATAAAAGAATATAGTTGTTCCTCTATGGATTATTATACTAGCCTGCTCTTCAAATTGTCAAGCTTCTCTTGGGGTAACCAAAATTTACCTTCGCTACCATATTTTTCGTGTCATTCTTGACAATCCACTCCTTAATTCATTTTGCCTCTACCTGGAGTAAGTAATAAGCTTGAATATATGCTTAAAATATCATAAAATTATGTGTGTGAAAACCCAGACTGAAGGAGACTATGATAGTTGACTTTTTTTTTTTTTTTTTTTTTTTTTTTGAAGGCCTACAAAATTACCAATTCCTTAGTGAGACAGTATTATATACAAAAGAATCAACTTTGAATTTTACCCTCTTCAGTTTTTCTTAATGGGAGGGGGAGTTGGATTAAGGAGTTTTACTAAAAAGTAATGAAATTTCTTAAGATATCACTAAATATGGCATTTCTCAGCATTTTAAGGCACCTAAAAGAGAGTAAATACGTCGCACCTATCAAACAGTTCGTGGTAACCAACTGTAAGTAAGGATCAACTTATTACGCTGAGTCCAAATACATAAGAATCATTAAGTTTAGTGTTACCCATTAAAAACTAAAAGCCTCAAAAAATTTGCCTAATTTTCAAAAAAGGAGGAAAACCTTCCCAAAATTGTCAAAGAATCGTGATGAATTCCTCACCATCAGATTCAGGGTGTCAGAGAACCCTACTGTAAAGGTTTCAAGCTCCTATCTTCAAAAATGTTGAATTTTGTATTTTTTGCCAGAAGAATGATCACGGATGCTTGTTTTTTTTCCACTGGTGGTCACACTGGTACTTGAATATCGCAAGAGCGCTCATTCGAACTGAAATGAAAAGTCCTAGTGGCCTTTTTAAGTGAACAAAAATATTAGAGGACAACTAAGCCCCCTCCCATAACCCTTTTTCCCTAAAATCGTCAAATCAAAATTTTGAGATATCCATTTAGTTCAGCATTGTTGAAAGGCCCAATAACTATTTCTTTGAAGATAACCTTCCCCCCCCAAAAAAAAAAAACACCTGGGGAAAGGTCCTTAAGTTATAAAATTTGATCATTGTTAAAGTATAGTATTTGTTATTGGGAAAAAATGCATTCATTTTTCGGGTATGGAGGGGGAATTTTCTGCCGAGGAGATTTTCCATAGAAACAATTTCTGGCAAGTTTCTGCGGGGTGAACTTTTCAGGGGAAATTTTACGCTGGGGTAATTTACCAGAATTCCTATGTGAGTTTTTTTTTATTTGCCTTACTTTCTCTTTGCAGACTCAATTTTACGCAAGGAAATATTAAGGGTAATTTTTCGGGGTAAAATTTCACCGAGATTGAATTGTCTAGGGTATTATTCCATGGGGAGGTGTATTTTGCCGTGGAGGTGGAGCCAGATTTCCTGTTATCATTTAACAAACGATCAGAAATAAAATTAAAAAAATAAGTTTTTTCAACTGAAATTAAGGAGTAACTTTAAAACTTAAAACAAACAGAAACTATTGCGTATATGAGGGGGTTGCCCCCTCCTCATCACCACGTTCTTCACATTAAAGTATGTCCCAATTCTTCAAGAAGGACTCCTGAAACACCAGGGTCGTTTAATTAGAACAATAAGAAGCATTTTTAAAAGCACTAAAGAACTTTAGCATGAAGAGCGAGGTGTTGAGGAGGGGGCAAACCACTCATTTACGTAATAACTTCTGTTCGTTTTAAGTTTTAATGTTGCTTCTTACTTTCAGTTGAAAAACTTTTTTTTATTTAATCCTTAAAATCGTATTGTTATGCCAGAAGCAATATCTTTACCAGCGATACATTGAAAAAAAAGTTCTCACGTACTGTTACCATGAATAACGAAAAACGTCACACTGTTACCCTGTATTAGAAAAGCTTTGATTGCATTTCAGTATTTTTGAGTATTTTTAGGCACCTAGAAGATGGTAAATTTTAGTTGCAGCTGAATATGAAAATGAATATAAATTATTATAAAATTGATGGGTGCTGTTTGGAGGTTCGGTGGTTTTTGGGTCCGGTAAGTTGAGCTCTAATTATGATTTTTTTTTTTTTATCTTATTTTTTGCTTTATTTATTTATTTGGAGGGTTTTTCCCGTACAAGTTTGCTTCAGGGAATCGAAGATGCATACTTTATTTTTAAATAAACCCAGTGTTACATCAAAAAATAAATTACACCTATCCTTACAATCGTAGTATTATGCCTAAACCAATATATTTGCCAGTGACCGTCACTAGCAACCCTGTATAAGAAAGCTTTGATTGCATTTCCAGGCAGAAATATCGTATTTATTTCCGCTGTTGCTTAGAAAAAAGAATCCATTGGAAATTTTCATTTACATTCTACAAAAAGCTTCTTTTATTAACATTTGGAGCTGCAAAATTAAAGCGTAAGGAGAAGATATAAAATTTAGGAACTAAGAAATAGTGGAACTTCAAAAAATTGTTTAACCCAGTGTAACTGCAGAAGATCCGATCATAAGGGGTTTTAAAATATTTTGAAAGAAAATTTCTTGAATTTAGCCCCCCCCCACCCTTTCCTCGCTTAAGAATACATGATATAGCCCTTTTTAGTGTAACGAATTTGCATACCTAAGAATTCAGATATTGAAGCGTTGATAATGGAAGCCAGTTAGGGAAATATCGATTCATCCTATCTCAAGACTTAAAAAAGTGCATTCATTTATTATTTTTTTTTCCTTTTTCTTCTTTTAAATTACATCTTACACTGTAATTTTTTCATGACAAATTTAATTATTCACTTCAAGAAATACTTCATTTGTAATTGGACTTTTCTGTTTAGTGGCTAATTATCCTAAGCAATTAATGGGACTTTTTCTGTTTAGCGGCTAATTATTGTAAGCTATTTTCTCATGTCCTGCATCTTCTCATTGCTACAATTTTTTTTTCTTTTTAATCGTAGACAAAAAGGGGATTTTTCATGTATATTTATCAATCAGTAAAACAGGAAAATAGTAACCGAAACTGTAAGAAAATAAGTTTTAATAACAACACGTGCGTCAAAAGAATTATCTTTTTATGGTGATTCTAAATATAACTTAAAATTATTTGATTAGGTAACTTATAAGTTACCCACCTAAAGTTATGGGCAAAAATTTTCCTAGTTTTCGTACACCCCTGAAAAAGGAAGTGATCTTGATGAAAATTAAATAGCACAGGAGAAAACCAGAAAACCATAATGTGGAAAATACAAACCCCTGTCTATAAAAATGTAAGATTGTGGATTACTTTCCTGAAGTTTGATCGTGGATGCGTCATTATATGCGTCATTATATGTTTCTTATGTTTCTCATTATATGATGTTTCTCATTATATGTTTCTCATTATATGTTTCTTATATGTTTATATTTCTTATATGTTTATCTTATATGTTTCTCATTATATGATGCGTCATTATATGTTTCTTATAGAATCAATTAGGCAATGAATAGGTACTATTTGGAAAATGATTGGAGACGGCTGCCGTGACTTTCCAAAAACTAACACACAAGTGCTTGTCCAATAAGAGAGTCATACTTACTCCAACCATTTACCCGTCCCATTTAAACATTTTTACCTCTCAATTACTCGGACTATCTGTCTTGGCTTTTTTCTACAATTAATTAAAAAAAACTTTTTCCACAAAATAATTTTTTTAAAGAAAAGTAAAGAACTCCATTAAACCAAAAATGAGAAAAAATCAAATAAAAGAATCTACCAAGCGTGAAAATACCACAAATCATCATCGATAAATAAATGAAACCCTCCATGCATACAAATAGTAGGCCAAACTATAAAGTCTTAAAAAAACGAAAAGATTTAAAGTATTATTTTCTTTTTCCCTGAAAAGACTATGTCAATAAAAAACGAACACAAACGAATTAAAAAAACTTCTTCCACAAAATAATTTTTTCAAAGAAACGTAAAGAACTCCATTGAACCAAAAATGAGCAAAAATAAAATCAAATAATCTACCAAGCGTGAAACTACCACAAATCAGCATCGATAAATAAATGAAACCCAAAACGAACAGAAATTACAATAAATAACCGAGTCAAAATCAAAAAGGGGAAGAAATTAACATGAGTAGGGCTCAAAACCCCTATGCCTTTCCAAGGCCAGAACATAATTTGCACTTTACTGAAAAAAAATACAAATTAATGTGCATTTTCAGTTTAATATAAATATACTGATGTTTAGTTATCAAAATGTTAATATTATTTGATTTATTAAAGTTGAAATAAATTAATAAATGAAATAAATGAAAAAATATAAATGTTTTTACTTTTAGAACTTTAAACCCATTGTTTACACATAGTATAAGTAGAGAGGGAGGTGCTACTCCCAGTGGGGCACCAAGTATGGGCATAGAGTCCCTAGAGAGAACACGTGGTTAATGGGGTCAATGACCTCTTTCTCGAGGTGTGTTTTTGGCACGCTCGAGGCGAATTTTATGATCTAGGAAAGAGTATTTGTTGTTGTATGCTAGGGGAGAATGTTATGATCTAGGAAAGAGTATTTGTTGTTGTATGCTAGGGAAGAATGTTATGATCCAGAAATAGTATTTGTTGTTGTAAGCTCGAGGCAAATGTTATGATCCAAAAATAGTATTTGTTGTTGTTGTTGCTCGAGGCAAATTTTATGATCTAGGAAATAGTATTTGTTGTTGTATGCTCGAAGGCGAATGTCAAGGTGTCCAGAAATAGAAACAATATCTTATAGCCCCATCCCTCACCCCTGCTGCCATCTACAATTTAGTTTAATGCTGACGGGACTCCTAATATGGGCATAGAGTCATTAGGGAGAACACGTGGTTAATGGGGTCAATGATCTAAAGTCAGTCATTAATCAAATTGTTTCCGGGCAAAGTTTAATAATGTCTGACAGGTACTGTCAATCATTAATCAAATTGTTTCCAGGCGAAGTTTAATAAGGTTTGACAGGTGATGTCAAGATTGATTGATATGTCACGAAAGGGGAATTAATTTGTTGTTTCTAAGGGGAAGGTGGGGAAGAGATATATTGATTGCGTAATCGAAGGGAGAGAATTCCCGAGAAATTGATTACATAATCGGTAGAACCCTATCAGAAGGTCATGACGGGAATTCATTTATGGGCATAGAATGACGTAATCGACTAAGACAATTGGATTTCTGAGAAATTGATTACATAATCGGTAAAACCCTATCAGGAGGTCCTGACGGGAATCCATTTATGGGCATAGAATGACGTAATCAACTAGGACAAATGGATTTCTGAGAAATTGATTACATAATCGGTAGAACCCTATCAGAAGGTCAAGACGGGAATTCATTTATGGGCATAGAATGACGTAATCGACTAAGACAAGCAGTTTACTTTGTTAATGTCCCTCCTAAACCCATTTTCCAACTTGAAGTACTTATCTTTTTCACTCACAACTATACTTTACAGCTTTTTGGATACCTCAACACCAAGAAATACTTTTCAAAGACCATTTCAGAGCAAGTTACTTTCTTAATGTCCCTCCTAAACCCATTTTCCAACTTGAAGTACTTATCTTTTTCACCCACAACTATACTTTACAGCTTTTTGAGTGTCCCAACACCAAGAAATACTTTTCAAAGACCATTTCAGAGCAAGTTACTTTCTTAATGTCCCTCCTAAACCCATTTTGCAAGTTGAAGTACTTATTTTTTTCACCCACAACTATACTTTACAGCTTTTTGGATACCTCAACACCAAGAAATACTTTTCAAAGACCATTTCAGAGCAATTTACTTTCTTAATGTCCTTCCTAAACCCATTTTCCAACTTGAAGTACTTATCTTTTTCACCCACAACTATACTTTACAGCTTTTTGGATACCTCAACACCAAGAAATACTTTTCAAAGACCATTTCAGAGCAAGATACTTTCTTAATGTCCGTCCTAAACCCATTTTCCAACTTGAAGTACTTATCTTTTTCACCCACAACTATACTTTACAGCTTTTTGGATACCTCAACACCAAGAAATACTTTTCAAAGACCATTTCAGAGCAAGTTACTTTCTTAATGTCCCTCCGAAACCCATTTTCCAACTTGAAGTACTTATCTTTTTCACCCACAACTATACTTTACAGCTTTTTGAGTGTCCCAACACCAAGAAATACTTTTCAAAGACCATTTCAGAGCAAGTTACTTTCTTAATGTCCCTCCTAAACCCATTTTGCAAGTTGAAGTACTTATCTTTTTCACCCACAACTATACTTTACAGCTTTTTGGATACCTCAACACCAAGAAATACTTTTCAAAGACCATTTCAGAGCAAGTTACTTTCTTAACGTCCCTCCTAAACCCATTTTCCAACTTGAAGTACTTATCTTTTTCACCCACAACTATACTTTACAGCTTTTTGGATACCTCAACACCAAGAAATACTTTTCAAAGACCATTTCAGAGCAAGTTACTTTCTTAATGTCCCTCCTAAACCCATTTTGCAACTTGAAGTACTTATCTTTTTCACTCACAACTATACTTTACAGCTTTTTGGATACCTCAACACCAAGAAATACTTTTCAAAGACCATTTCAGAGCAAGTTACTTTCTTAATGTCCCTCCTAAACCTATTTTCCAACTTGAAGTACTTATCTTTTTCACCCAAAACTATACTTTACAGCTTTTTGGATACCTCAACACCAAGAAATACTTTTCAAAGACCATTTCAGAGCAAGATACTTTCTTAATGTCCCTCCTAAACCCATTTTGCAACTTGAAGTACTTATCTTTTTCACTCAAAACTATACTTTACAGCTTTTTGGATACCTAAACACCAAGAAATACTTTTCAAAGACCATTTCAGAGCAAGTTACTTTCTTAATGTCCCTCCTAAACCCATTTTCCAGCTTGAAGTACTTATCTTTTTCACCCACAACTATACTTTACAGCTTTTTGGTTACCTCAACACCAAGAAATACCTTTCAAAGACCATTTCAGAGCAAGTTACTTTCTTAATGTCCCTCCTAAACCCATTTTGCAACTTGAAGTACTTATCTTTTTCACTCACAACTATACTTTACAGCTTTTTGGATACCTCAACACCAAGAAATACTTTTCAAAGACCATTTCAGAGCAAATTACTTTCTTAATGTCCCTCCTAAACCCATTTTGCAAGTTGAAGTACTTATCTTTTTCACCCACAACTATACTTTACAGCTTTTTGGATACCTCAACACCAAGAAATACTTTTCAAAGACCATTTCAGAGCAAGTTACTTTCTTAATGTCCCTCCTAAACCCATTTTCCAACTTGAAGTACTTATCTTTTTCACCCACAACTATACTTTACAGCTTTTTGAGTGTCCCAACACCAAGAAATACTTTTCAAAGACCATTTCAGAGCAAGTTACTTTCTTAACGTCCCTCCTAAACCCATTTTGCAAGTTGAAGTACTTATCTTTTTCACCCACAACTATACTTTACAGCTTTTTGAATGCTCCAACACCAAGCAATACTTTTCAAAGGCATTTCAGAACAAGTTCTTTTCTTAATATGCTTCTTAAACCAATTTTACAAATTCAAAATTTTTCCATAGTAGATAGAAAAAGCTATATCATAGCTGTGAATATTTTCTCGAAAGATAAGCAGTTCTATTTCAATTTTAAATTTTCTCAATGAAGTGAAGAAAAGTTCAAATTTAAAGTTCAATTCTAAATTTTTCGGTGGAAGATAGAAAAAGTAATACCATACTTGTGAATATTTTCACGGAAGATAAAAAGTTCTAGTTCA
This sequence comes from Artemia sinica, assembly GCA_027921565.1. Taxonomy (NCBI): domain Eukaryota; kingdom Metazoa; phylum Arthropoda; class Branchiopoda; order Anostraca; family Artemiidae; genus Artemia; species Artemia sinica. The sequence continues at coordinate 60,258,054 of CM051258.1, read as the reverse complement.
ATTTTAAATTTTCTCAACGAAGTGAAGAAAAGTTCAAGTTCTCTACTGAATTTTACCAAAGAACACAATTCAATTCTAATTTCTCCAGAGAAAATAAAAATCTTCCACTTAAGTTCTTTATTTCACAAAGACATAAAGAAATTTAAAGTTCAATTCTAAATTTTTTGGTGGAAGATAGAAAAAGTAATACCATACTTGTGAATATTTTCCCGGAAGATAAAAAGTTCTAGTTCAATTTAAAATTTTCTCAACGAAGTGAAGAAGAATTCAAGTTCTCTTCTGAATTTTAATAAAGAACACAATTCAATTCTAATTTCACCAGAGAAAATAAAAATCTTCCACTTAAGTTCCTTATTTCACAAAGACATAAAGAAATTTAAAGTTCAATTCTAAATTTTTCAGCAGAAGATAGAAAAAGTAATACCATACTTGTGAATATTTTCTCGAAGAGATGAAAAACTTTAAATACTGTTCCAAATTTTTCTCAACAAAGTGAAGAAAAGTTCAAGTTCTCTTCGGAATTTTACCAAAGAACACAATTCAATTCTAATTTCTCCAGAGAAAACAAAAATCTTCCACTTCAGTTCTATATTTCACAAAGACATAAAGAAATTTAAAGTTCAATTCTAAATTTTTCGGTGGAAGATAGAAAAAGTAATACCATACTTGTGAATATTTTCCCGGAAGATAAAAAGTTCTAGTTCAATATAAAATTTTCTCAACGAAGTGAAGAAAAATTCAAGTTCTCTTCTGAATTTTACCAAAGAACACAATTCAATTCTAATTTCACCAGAGAAAATAAAAATCTTCCACTTAAGTTCTTGATTTCACAAAGACATAAAGAAATTTAAAGTTCAATTCTAAATTTTTCGGTGGAAGATAGAAAAAGTAATACCATACTTGTGAATATTTTCCCGGAAGATAAAAAGTTCTAGTTCAATTTTAAATTTTCTCAACGAAGTGAAGAAAAGTTCAAGTTCTCTTCTGAATTTTACCAAAGAACACAATTCAATTCTAATTTAACCAGAGAAAATAAAAATCTTCCACTTCAGTTCTTTATTTCACAAAGACATAAAGAAATTTAAAGTTCAATTCTAAATTTTTCGGTGGAAGATAGAAAAGTAATACCATACTTGTGAATATTTTGTCGAAGAGATGAAAATTTAAAATACTGTTCCAAATTTTTCACAGAAGATAAAAAAGTTCAAGTTCTCTTCGGAATAACACTTTTTCTGTTCGAACTAGCATGTTTTCTAGCAAAGATACCAAATTTTTTCATAGAAGTAAAATTTTTTGGTTGTGATAACAACTTTTCTGTCAGAAGTAGCAAGTTTTGCTTAACACTAACATACATTCTCATCAAAGTAACGATATTTTACTTTAATACTAAAATACTTTTACTGAACACACACAAATTTTTCTCAGAAATAATATTTTTCGTCAATGATAACACTTTTTCTGTTCGAACTAGCAAGTTTTCTACCAAAGATACCAAATTTTTTCTTAGAAGTAACATTTTTCGATTGTGATAACAACTTTTCTGTCAGAAGTAGCAAGTTTTGCTTAACACTAACAAACATTCTCATCAAAGTAACAACATTTTACCCTAATACTAACATACTTTTACTGAACAAACAAAAATTTCTCACAGAAATAATATTTTTCATCAATGATAACACTTTTTCTGTTCGAACTAGCAAGTTTTCTAGCAAAGATACCAAATTTTTCCATAGAAGTAACATTTTCTGATTGTGATAACAACTTTTCTGTCAGAAGTAGCAAGTTTTGCTTAACACTAACAAACATTCTCATCAAAGTAACGATATTTTACTTTAATACTAACATACTTTTACTGAACACACACAAATTTTTCTCAGAAATAATATTTTTCGTCAATGATAACACTTTTTCTGTTCGAACTAGCAAGTTTTCTACCAAAGATAGCAAATTTTTTCGTAGACGTACCATTTTTTGATTGTGATAACAACTTTTCTGTCAGAAGTAGCAAGTTTTGCTTAACACTAACAAACATTCTCATCAAAGTAATGATATTTTACCTTAATACTAACATACTTTTACTGAACACACACAAATTTCTCTTAGAAATAATATTTTTCGTCAGTGATAACACTTTTTCTGTTCGAACTAGCAAGTTTTCTAGCAAAGATACCAAATTTTTTCTTAGAAGTAATATTTTTTGATTGTTATAACAACTTTTCTGTCAGAAGTAGCAAGTTTTGCTTAACACTAACAAACCTTCTCATCAAAGTAATGATATTTTACCCTAATACTAACATACTTTTACCGAACAAACAAAAATTTCTCTTAGAAATAATATTTTTCATCACTGATAACACATTTTTAGTTCGAACTAGCATGTTTTCTAGCAAAGATACCAAATTTTTTCATAGAAGTAACATTTTTTTTGATTGTGATAACAACTTTTCTATCAGAAGTAGCAAGTTTTGCTTAACACTAACAAACCTTCTCATGAAAGTAACAACAGTTTATCCTAATACTAACATACTTTTACTGAACACACACAAATTTTTCTTAGAAATAATATTTTTCGTCAGTGATAACACTTTTTCTGTTCGAACTAGCAAATTTTCCACCAAAGATACCAAATTTTTTCGTAGAAGTAACATTTTTGATTGTGATAACAATTTTTCTGTCAGAAGTAGCAAGTTTTTCTTAACACTAACAAACATTCTCATCAAAGTAATGATATTTTACCTTAATACTAACATACTTTTACTGAACAAACAAAAATTTCTCTTAAAAATAATATTTTTCGTCAGTGATAACACTTTTTTTGTTCGAACTAGCAAGTTTTCTACCAAAGATACCAAATTTGTTCTTAGAAGTAACATTTTTGATTGTAATAGCAACTTTTCTGTCAGAAGTAGCAAGTTTTTCTTAACACTAACAAACATTCTCATCAAAGTAATGATATTTTACCTTAATACTAACATACTTTTACTGAACACACACAAATTTCTCTTAGAAATAATACTTTTCGTCAGTGATAACACTTTTTCTGTTCGAACTAGCAAATTTTCCACCAAAGATACCAAATTTTTTCGTAGAAGTAACATTTTTGATTGTGATAACAACTTTTCTGTCAGAAGTATAGAGTTGATAACAACTCTATGATATAGCTTTTTCTATCTACTATGGAAAAATTTAGAATTTATAAAATTGGTTTAAGAAGCATATTAAGAAAAGAACTTGTTCTGAAATGCCTTTGAAAAGTATTGCTTGGTGTTGGAGCATTCAAAAAGCTGTAAAGTATAGTTGTGGGTGAAAAAGATAAGTACTTCAAGTTGGAAAATGGGTTTAGGAGGGACATTAAGAAAGTAACTTGCTCTGAAATGGTCTTTGAAAAGTATTTCTTGGTGTTGAGACACTCAAAAAGCTGTAAAGTATAGTTGTGGGTGAAAAAGATAAGTAATTCAAGTTGGAAAATGGGTTTAGGAGGGCCATTAAGAAAGTAACTTGCTCTGAAATGGTCTTTGAAAAGTATTTCTTGGTGTTGAGGTATCCAAAAAGCTGTAAAGTATAGTTGTGGGTGAAAAAGATAAGTACTTCAACTTGCAAAATGGGTTTAGGAGGGACGTTATGAAAGTAACTTGCTCTGAAATGGTCTTTGAAAAGTATTTCTTGGTGTTGGGACACTCAAAAAGCTGTAAAGTATAGTTGTGGGTGAAAAAGATAAGTACTTCAAGTTGGAAAATGGGTTTAGGAGGGACATTAAGAAAGTAACTTGCTCTGAAATGGTCTTTGAAAAGTATTTCTTGGTGTTGAGGTATCCAAAAAGCTGTAAAGTATAGTTGTGGGTGAAAAAGATAAGTACTTCAACTTTAAAAATAGGTTTAGGAGGGACATTAAGAAAGTAACTTGCTCTGAAATGGTCTTTGAAAAGTATTTCTTGGTGTTGAGGTATCCAAAAAGCTGTAAAGTATAGTTGTGAGTGAAAAAGATAAGCACTTCAAGTTACAAAATGGGTTTAGGAGGGACATTAAGAAAGTAACTTGCTCTGAAATGGTCTTTGAAAGGTATTTCTTGGTGTTGAGGTAACCAAAAAGCTGTAAAGTATAGTTGTGAGTGAAAAAGATAAGTACTTCAAGTTGCAAAATGGGTTTAGGAGGGACATTAAGAAAGTAACTTGCTCTGAAATGGTCTTTGAAAAGTATTTCTTGGTGTTGAGGTATCCAAAAAGCTGTAAAGTATAGTTGTGGGTGAAAAAGATAAGTACTTCAAGTTGGAAAATGGGTTTAGGAGGGACATTAAGAAAGTAACTTGCTCTGAAATGGTCTTTGAAAAGTATTTCTTGCTGTTGAGGTATCCAAAAAGCTGTAAAGTATAGTTGTGAGTGAAAAAGATAAGTACTTCAAGTTGCAAAATGGGTTTAGGAGGGACATTAAGAAAGTAACTTGCTCTGAAATGGTCTTTGAAAAGTATTTCTTGGTGTTGAGGTATCCAAAAAGCTGTAAAGTATAGTTGTGGGTGAAAAAGATAAGTACTTCAACTAGCAAAATGGGTTTAGGAGGGACATTAAGAAAGTAACTTGCTCTGAAATGGTCTTTGAAAAGTATTTCTTGTTGTTGGGACACTCAAAAAGCTGTAAAGTATAGTTGTGGGTGAAAAAGATAAGTACTTCAAGTTGGAAAATGGGTTTAGGAGGGACATTAAGAAAGTAACTTGCTCTGAAATGGTCTTGAAAAGTATTTCTTGGTGTTGAGGTATCCAAAAAGCTGTAAAGTATAGTTGTGGGTGAAAAAGATAAGTACTTCAAGTTGGAAAATGGGTTTAGGAGGGACATTAAGAAAGTAACTTGCTCTGAAATGGTCTTTGAAAAGTATTTCTTGGTGTTGAGGTATCCAAAAAGCTGTAAAGTATAGTTGTGGGTGAAAAAGATAAGTACTTAAAGTTGGAAAATGGGTTTAGGAGGGACATTAAGAAAGTAACTTGCTCTGAAATGGTCTTTGAAAAGTATTTCTTGGTGTTGAGGTATCCAAAAAGCTGTAAAGTATAGTTGTGGGTGAAAAAGATAAGTACTTCAACTTGCAAAATGGGTTTAGGAGGGACATTAAGTAAGTAACTTGCTCTGAAATGGTCTTTGAAAAGTATTTCTTGGTGTTGGGACACTCAAAAAGCTGTAAAGTATAGTTGTGGGTGAAAAAGATAAGTACTTCAAGTTGGAAAATGGGTTTAGGAGGGACATTAAGAAAGTAACTTGCTCTGAAATGGTCTTTGAAAAGTATTTCTTGGTATTGAGGTATCCAAAAAGCTGTAAAGTATAGTTGTGAGTGAAAAAGATAAGTACTTCAAGTTGCAAAATGGGTTTAGGAGGGAAATTAAGAAAGTAACTTGCTCTGAAATGGTCTTTGAAAGGTATTTCTTGGTGTTGAGGTAACCAAAAAGCTGTAAAGTATAGTTGTGGGTAAAAAAGTTAAGTACTTCAAGTTGGAAAATGGGTTTAGGAGGGACATTAAGAAAGTAACTTGCTCTGAAATGGTCTTTGAAAAGTTTTTCTTGGTGTTAAGGTATCCAAAAAGCTGTAAAGTATAGTTGTGGGTGAAAAAGATAAGTACTTCAAGTTGGAAAATGGGTTTAGGAGGGACATTAAGAAAGTAACTTGCTCTGAAATGGTCTTTGAAAAGTATTTCTTGGTGTTGAGGTATCCAAAAAGCTGTAAAGTATAGTTGTGAGTGAAAAAGATAAGTACTTCAAGTTGCAAAATGGGTTTAGGAGGGACATTAAGAAAGTAACTTGCTCTGAAATGGTCTTTGAAAAGTATTTCTTGGTGTTGAGGTATCCAAAAAGCTGTAAAGTATAGTTGTGGGTGAAAAAGATAAGTACTTCAAGTTTGAAAATGGGTTTAGGAGGGACATTAAGAAAGTAACTTGCTCTGAAATGGTCTTTGAAAAGTATTTCTTGCTGTTGAGGTATCCAAAAAGCTGTAAAGTATAGTTGTGAGTGAAAAAGATAAGTACTTCAAGTTGCAAAATGGGTTTAGGAGGGACATTAAGAAAGTAACTTGCTCTGAAATGGTCTTTGAAAAGTATTTCTTGGTGTTGAGGTATCCAAAAAGCTGTAAAGTATAGTTGTGGGTGAAAAAGATAAGTACTTCAACTAGCAAAATGGGTTTAGGAGGGACATTAAGAAAGTAACTTGCTCTGAAATGGTCTTTGAAAAGTATTTCTTGTTGTTGGGACACTCAAAAAGCTGTAAAGTATAGTTGTGGGTGAAAAAGATAAGTACTTCAAGTTGGAAAATGGGTTTAGGAGGGACATTAAGAAAGTAACTTGCTCTGAAATGGTCTTGAAAAGTATTTCTTGGTGTTGAGGTATCCAAAAAGCTGTAAAGTATAGTTGTGGGTGAAAAAGATAAGTACTTCAAGTTGGAAAATGGGTTTAGGAGGGACATTAAGAAAGTAACTTGCTCTGAAATGGTCTTTGAAAAGTATTTCTTGGTGTTGAGGTATCCAAAAAGCTGTAAAGTATAGTTGTGGGTGAAAAAGATAAGTACTTAAAGTTGGAAAATGGGTTTAGGAGGGACATTAAGAAAGTAACTTGCTCTGAAATGGTCTTTGAAAAGTATTTCTTGGTGTTGAGGTATCCAAAAAGCTGTAAAGTATAGTTGTGGGTGAAAAAGATAAGTACTTCAACTTGCAAAATGGGTTTAGGAGGGACATTAAGTAAGTAACTTGCTCTGAAATGGTCTTTGAAAAGTATTTCTTGGTGTTGGGACACTCAAAAAGCTGTAAAGTATAGTTGTGGGTGAAAAAGATAAGTACTTCAAGTTGGAAAATGGGTTTAGGAGGGACATTAAGAAAGTAACTTGCTCTGAAATGGTCTTTGAAAAGTATTTCTTGGTATTGAGGTATCCAAAAAGCTGTAAAGTATAGTTGTGAGTGAAAAAGATAAGTACTTCAAGTTGCAAAATGGGTTTAGGAGGGAAATTAAGAAAGTAACTTGCTCTGAAATGGTCTTTGAAAGGTATTTCTTGGTGTTGAGGTAACCAAAAAGCTGTAAAGTATAGTTGTGGGTAAAAATTTAAGTACTTCAAGTTGGAAAATGGGTTTAGGAGGGACATTAAGAAAGTAACTTGCTCTGAAATGGTCTTTGAAAAGTTTTTCTTGGTGTTAAGGTATCCAAAAAGCTGTAAAGTATAGTTGTGGGTGAAAAAGATAAGTACTTCAAGTTGGAAAATGGGTTTAGGAGGGACATTAAGAAAGTAACTTGCTCTGAAATGGTCTTTGAAAAGTATTTCTTGGTGTTGAGGTATCCAAAAAGCTGTAAAGTATAGTTGTGAGTGAAAAAGATAAGTACTTCAAGTTGCAAAATGGGTTTAGGAGGGACATTAAGAAAGTAACTTGCTCTGAAATGGTCTTTGAAAAGTATTTCTTGGTGTTGAGGTATCCAAAAAGCTGTAAAGTATAGTTGTGGGTGAAAAAGATAAGTACTTCAACTTGCAAAATGGGTTTAGGAGGGACATTAAGAAAGTAACTTGCTCTGAAATGGTCTTTGAAAAGTATTTCTTGGTGTTGGGACACTCAAAAAGCTGTAAAGTATAGTTGTGGGTGAAAAAGATAAGTACTTCAAGTTGGAAAATGGGTTTAGGAGGGACATTAAGAAAGTAACTTGCTCTGAAATGGTCTTTGAAAAGTATTTCTTGGTGTTGAGGTATCCAAAAAGCTGTAAAGTATAGTTGTGGGTGAAAAAGATAAGTACTTCAAGTTGGAAAATGGGTTTAGGAGGGACATTAAGAAAGTAACTTGCTCTGAAATGGTCTTTAAAAAGTATTTCTTGGTGTTGAGGTATCCAAAAAGCTGTAAAGTATAGTTGTGGGTAAAAAAGATAAGTTCTTCAAGTTGGAAAATGGGTTTAGGAGGGACACTAAGAAAGTAACTTGCTCTGAAATGGTCTTTGAAAAGTATTTCTTGGTGTTGAGGTATCCGAAAAGCTGTAAAGTATAGCTGTGGGTGAAAAAGATAAGTACTTCAACTTGCAAAATGGGTTTAGGAGGGACATTAAGAAAGTAACTTGCTCTGAAATGGTCTTTGAAAAGTATTTCTTGGTGTTGGGACACTCAAAAAGCTGTAAAGTATAGTTGTGGGTGAAAAAGATAAGTACTTCAAGTTGGAAAATGGGTTTAGGAGGGACATTAAGAAAGTAACTTGCTCTGAAATGGTCTTTGAAAAGTATTTCTTGGTGTTGAGGTATCCAAAAAGCTGTAAAGTATAGTTGTGGGTGAAAAAGATAAGTACTTCAAGTCGGAAAATGGGTTTAGGAGGGACATTAAGAAAGTAACTTGCTCTGAAATGGTCTTTGAAAAGTATTTCTTGGTGTTGAGGTATCCAAAAAGCTATAAAGTATAGTTGTGGGTGAAAAAGATAAGTACTTCAACTTGCAAAATGGGCTTAGGAGGGACATTAAGTAAGTAACTTGCTCTGAAATGGTCTTTGAAAAGTATTTCTTGGTATTGAGGTATCCAAAAAGCTGTAAAGTATAGTTGTGAGTGAAAAAGATAAGTACTTCAAGTTGCAAAATGGGTTTAGGAGGGAAATTAAGAAAGTAACTTGCTCTGAAATGGTCTTTGAAAGGTATTTCTTGGTGTTGAGGTAACCAAAAAGCTGTAAAGTATAGTTGTAGGTGAAAAAGTTAAGTACTTCAAGTTGGAAAATGGGTTTAGGAGGGACATTAAGAAAGTAACTTGCTCTGAAATGGTCTTTGAAAAGTATTTCTTGGTGTTGAGGTATCCAAAAAGCTTTAAAGTATAGTTGTGGGTGACAAAGATAAGTACTTCAAGTTGGAAAATGGGTTTAGGAGGGACATTAAGAAAGTAACTTGCTCTGAAATGGTCTTTGAAAAGTATTTCTTGGTGTTGAGGTATCCAAAAAGCTTTAAAGTATAGTTGTGGGTGACAAAGATAAGTACTTCAAGTTGGAAAATGGGTTTAGGAGGGACATTAAGAAAGTAACTTGCTCTGAAATGGTCTTTGAAAAGTATTTCTTGGTGTTGAGGTATCCAAAAAGCTGTAAAGTATAGTTGTGAGTGAAAAAGATAAGTACTTCAAGTTGCAAAATGGGTTTAGGAGGGACATTAAGAAAGTAACTTGCTCTGAAATGGTCTTTGAAAAGTATTTCTTGGTGTTGAGGTATCCAAAAAGCTGTAAAGTATAGTTGTGGGTGAAAAAGATAAGTACTTCAACTTGCAAAATGGGTTTAGGAGGGAGATTAAGAAAGTAACTTGCTCTGAAATGGTCTTTGAAAAGTATTTCTTGGTGTTGGGACACTCAAAAAGCTGTAAAGTATAGTTGTGGGTGAAAAAGATAAGTACTTCAAGTTGGAAAATGGGTTTAGGAGGGACATTAAGAAAGTAACTTGCTCTGAAATGGTCTTTGAAAAGTATTTCTTGGTGTCGAGGTATCCAAAAAGCTGTAAAGTATAGTTGTGGGTGAAAAAGATAAGTACTTCAAGTTGGAAAATGGGTTTAGGAGGGACATTAAGAAAGTAACTTGCTCTGAAAAGGTCTTTGAAAAGTATTTCTTGGTGTTGAGGTATCCAAAAAGCTGTAAAGTATAGTTGTGGGTGAAAAAGATAAGTTCTTCAAGTTGCAAAATGGGTTTAGGAGGGACAATAAGAAAGTAACTTGCTCTGAAATGGTCTTTGAAAAGAATTTCTTGGTGTTGAGGTATCCAAAAAGCTGTAAAGTATAGTTGTGGGTGAAAAAGATAAGTACTTCAAGTTGGAAAATGGGTTTAGGAGGGACATTAAGAAAGTAACTTGCTCTGAAATGGTCTTTGAAAAGTATTTCTTGCTGTTGAGGTATCCAAAAAGCTGTAAAGTATAGTTGTGAGTGAAAAAGATAAGTACTTCAAGTTGCAAAATGGGTTTAGGAGGGACATTAAGAAAGTAACTTGCTCTGAAATGGTCTTTGAAAAGTATTTCTTGGTGTTGAGGTATCCAAAAAGCTGTAAAGTATAGTTGTGGGTGAAAAAGATAAGTACTTCAACTAGCAAAATGGGTTTAGGAGGGACATTAAGAAAGTAACTTGCTCTGAAATGGTCTTTGAAAAGTATTTCTTGTTGTTGGGACACTCAAAAAGCTGTAAAGTATAGTTGTGGGTGAAAAAGATAAGTACTTCAAGTTGGAAAATGGGTTTAGGAGGGACATTAAGAAAGTAACTTGCTCTGAAATGGTCTTGAAAAGTATTTCTTGGTGTTGAGGTATCCAAAAAGCTGTAAAGTATAGTTGTGGGTGAAAAAGATAAGTACTTCAAGTTGGAAAATGGGTTTAGGAGGGACATTAAGAAAGTAACTTGCTCTGAAATGGTCTTTGAAAGGTATTTCTTGGTGTTGAGGTAACCAAAAAGCTGTAAAGTATAGTTGTGGGTAAAAAAGTTAAGTACTTCAAGTTGGAAAATGGGTTTAGGAGGGACATTAAGAAAGTAACTTGCTCTGAAATGGTCTTTGAAAAGTTTTTCTTGGTGTTGAGGTATCCAAAAAGCTGTAAAGTATAGTTGTGAGTGAAAAAGATAAGTACTTCAAGTTGCAAAATGGGTTTAGGAGGGACATTAAGAAAGTAACTTGCTCTGAAATGGTCTTTGAAAAGTATTTCTTGGTGTTGAGGTATCCAAAAAGCTTTAAAGTATAGTTGTGGGTGAAAAAGATAAGTACTTCAAGTTGGAAAATGGGTTTAGGAGGGACATTAAGAAAGTAACTTGCTCTGAAATGGTCTTTGAAAAGTATTTCTTGGTGTTGAGGTATCCAAAAAGCTGTAAAGTATAGTTGTGAGTGAAAAAGATAAGTACTCCAAGTTGCAAAATGGGTTTAGGAGGGACATTAAGAAAGTAACTTGCTCTGAAATGGTCTTTGAAAAGTATTTCTTGGTGTTGAGGTATCCAAAAAGCTGTAAAGTATAGTTGTGGGTGAAAAAGATAAGTACTTCAACTTGCAAAATGGGTTTAGGAGGGACATTAAGAAAGTAACTTGCTCTGAAATGGTCTTTGAAAAGTATTTCTTGGTGTTGGGACACTCAAAAAGCTGTAAAGTATAGTTGTGGGTAAAAAAGATAAGTACTTCAAGTTGGAAAATGGGTTTAGGAGGGACATTAAGAAAGTAACTTGCTCTGAAATGGTCTTTGAAAAGTATTTCTTGGTGTTGAGGTATCCAAAAAGCTGTAAAGTATAGTTGTGGGTGAAAAAGATAAGTACTTCAAGTTGGAAAATGGGTTTAGGAGGGACATTAAGAAAGTAACTTGCTCTGAAATGGTCTTTGAAAGGTATTTCTTGGTGTTGAGGTAACCAAAAAGCTGTAAAGTATAGTTGTGGGTAAAAAAGTTAAGTACTTCAAGTTGGAAAATGGGTTTAGGAGGGACATTAAGAAAGTAACTTGCTCTGAAATGGTCTTTGAAAAGTATTTCTTGGTGTTGAGGTATCCAAAAAGCTGTAAAGTATAGCTGTGGGTGAAAAAGATAAGTACTTCAACTTGCAAAATGGGTTTAGGAGGGACATTAAGAAAGTAACTTGCTCTGAAATGGTCTTTGAAAAGTATTTCTTGGTGTTGGGACACTCAAAAAGCTGTAAAGTATAGTTGTGGGTGAAAAAGATAAGTACTTCAAGTTGGAAAATGGGTTTAGGAGGGACATTAAGAAAGTAACTTGCTCTGAAATGGTCTTTGAAAAGTATTTCTTGGTATTGAGGTATCCAAAAAGCTGTAAAGTATAGTTGTGAGTGAAAAAGATAAGTACTTCAAGTTGCAAAATGGGTTTAGGAGGGAAATTAAGAAAGTAACTTGCTCTGAAATGGTCTTTGAAAGGTATTTCTTGGTGTTGAGGTAACCAAAAAGCTGTAAAGTATAGTTGTGGGTAAAAAAGTTAAGTACTTCAAGTTGGAAAATGGGTTTAGGAGGGACATTAAGAAAGTAACTTGCTCTGAAATGGTCTTTGAAAAGTTTTTCTTGGTGTTAAGGTATCCAAAAAGCTGTAAAGTATAGTTGTGGGTGAAAAAGATAAGTACTTCAAGTTGGAAAATGGGTTTAGGAGGGACATTAAGAAAGTAACTTGCTCTGAAATGGTCTTTGAAAAGTATTTCTTGGTGTTGAGGTATCCAAAAAGCTGTAAAGTATAGTTGTGAGTGAAAAAGATAAGTACTTCAAGTTGCAAAATGGGTTTAGGAGGGACATTAAGAAAGTAACTTGCTCTGAAATGGCCTTTGAAAAGTATTTCTTGGTGTTGAGGTATCCAAAAAGCTGTAAAGTATAGTTGTGGGTGAAAAAGATAAGTACTTCAACTTGCAAAATGGGTTTAGGAGGGACATTAAGAAAGTAACTTGCTCTGAAATGGTCTTTGAAAAGTATTTCTTGGTGTTGGGACACTCAAAAAGCTGTAAAGTATAGTTGTGGGTGAAAAAGATAAGTACTTCAAGTTGGAAAATGGGTTTAGGAGGGACATTAAGAAAGTAACTTGCTCTGAAATGGTCTTTGAAAAGTATTTCTTGGTGTTGAGGTATCCAAAAAGCTGTAAAGTATAGTTGTGGGTGAAAAAGATAAGTACTTCAAGTTGGAAAATGGGTTTAGGAGGGACATTAAGAAAGTAACTTGCTCTGAAATGGTCTTTAAAAAGTATTTCTTGGTGTTGAGGTATCCAAAAAGCTGTAAAGTATAGTTGTGGGTAAAAAAGATAAGTTCTTCAAGTTGGAAAATGGGTTTAGGAGGGACACTAAGAAAGTAACTTGCTCTGAAATGGTCTTTGAAAAGTATTTCTTGGTGTTGAGGTATCCAAAAAGCTGTAAAGTATAGTTGTGGGTGAAAAAGATAAGTACTTCAACTTGCAAAATGGGTTTAGGAGGGACATTAAGTAAGTAACTTGCTCTGAAATGGTATTTGAAAAGTATTTCTTGGTGTTGGGACACTCAAAAAGCTGTAAAGTATAGTTGTGGGTGAAAAAGATAAGTACTTCAAGTTGGAAAATGGGTTTAGGAGGGACATTAAGAAAGTAACTTGCTCTGAAATGGTCTTTGAAAAGTATTTCTTGGTGTTGAGGTATCCAAAAAGCTGTAAAGTATAGTTGTGGGTGAAAAAGATAAGTACTTCAAGTCGGAAAATGGGTTTAGGAGGGACATTAAGAAAGTAACTTGCTCTGAAATGGTCTTTGAAAAGTATTTCTTGGTGTTGAGGTATCCAAAAAGCTATAAAGTATAGTTGTGGGTGAAAAAGATAAGTACTTCAACTTGCAAAATGGGTTTAGGAGGGACATTAAGTAAGTAACTTGCTCTGAAATGGTCTTTGAAAAGTATTTCTTGGTATTGAGGTATCCAAAAAGCTGTAAAGTATAGTTGTGAGTGAAAAAGATAAGTACTTCAAGTTGCAAAATGGGTTTAGGAGGGAAATTAAGAAAGTAACTTGCTCTGAAATGGTCTTTGAAAGTTATTTCTTGGTGTTGAGGTAACCAAAAAGCTGTAAAGTATAGTTGTAGGTGAAAAAGTTAAGTACTTCAAGTTGGAAAATGGGTTTAGGAGGGACATTAAGAAAGTAACTTGCTCTGAAATGGTCTTTGAAAAGTATTTCTTGGTGTTGAGGTATCCAAAAAGCTTTAAAGTATAGTTGTGGGTGACAAAGATAAGTACTTCAAGTTGGAAAATGGGTTTAGGAGGGACATTAAGAAAGTAACTTGCTCTGAAATGGTCTTTGAAAAGTATTTCTTGGTGTTGAGGTATCCAAAAAGCTTTAAAGTATAGTTGTGGGTGACAAAGATAAGTACTTCAAGTTGGAAAATGGGTTTAGGAGGGACATTAAGAAAGTAACTTGCTCTGAAATGGTCTTTGAAAAGTATTTCTTGGTGTTGAGGTATCCAAAAAGCTGTAAAGTATAGTTGTGAGTGAAAAAGATAAGTACTTCAAGTTGCAAAATGGGTTTAGGAGGGACATTAAGAAAGTAACTTGCTCTGAAATGGTCTTTGAAAAGTATTTCTTGGTGTTGAGGTATCCAAAAAGCTGTAAAGTATAGTTGTGGGTGAAAAAGATAAGTACTTCAACTTGCAAAATGGGTTTAGGAGGGAGATTAAGAAAGTAACTTGCTCTGAAATGGTCTTTGAAAAGTATTTCTTGGTGTTGGGACACTCAAAAAGCTGTAAAGTATAGTTGTGGGTGAAAAAGATAAGTACTTCAAGTTGGAAAATGGGTTTAGGAGGGACATTAAGAAAGTAACTTGCTCTGAAATGGTCTTTGAAAAGTATTTCTTGGTGTCGAGGTATCCAAAAAGCTGTAAAGTATAGTTGTGGGTGAAAAAGATAAGTACTTCAAGTTGGAAAATGGGTTTAGGAGGGACATTAAGAAAGTAACTTGCTCTGAAAAGGTCTTTGAAAAGTATTTCTTGGTGTTGAGGTATCCAAAAAGCTGTAAAGTATAGTTGTGGGTGAAAAAGATAAGTTCTTCAAGTTGGAAAATGGGTTTAGGAGGGACATTAAGAAATTAACTTGCTCTGAAATGGTCTTTGAAAAGTATTTCTTGGTGTTGAGGTATCCAAAAAGCTGTAAAGTATAGCTGTGGGTGAAAATGATAAGTACTTCAACTTGCAAAATGGGTTTAGGAGGGACATTAAGAAAGTAACTTGCTCTGAAATGGTCTTTGAAAAGTATTTCTTGGTGTTGGGACACTCAAAAAGCTGTAAAGTATAGTTGTGGGTGAAAAAGATAAGTACTTCAAGTTGGAAAATGGGTTTAGGAGGGACATTAAGAAATTAACTTGCTCTGAAATGGTCTTTGAAAAGTATTTCTTGGTGTTGAGGTATCCAAAAAGCTGTAAAGTATAGTTGTGAGTGAAAAAGATAAGTACTTCAAGTTGGAAAATGGGTTTAGGAGGGACATTAAGAAAGTAACTTGCTTGTCTTAGTCGATTACGTCATTCTATGCCCATAAATGGATTCCCGTCTTGCCCTTTGATAGGGTTCTACCGATTATGTAATCAATTTCTCAGAAATCCATTTGTCCTAGTTGATTACGTCATTCTATGCCCATAAATGGATTCCCGTCAGGACCTCCTGATAGGGTTCTACCGATTATGTAATCAATTTCTCAGAAATCCAATTGTCTTAGTCGATTACGTCATTCTATGCCCATAAATGAATTCCCGTCATGACCTTCTGATAGTATTCTACCGATTATATAATCAATTTCTCATAAATCCATTTGTCCTAGTTGATTACGTCATTCTATGCCCATAAATGGATTCCCGTCACGAGCTCCTTATAGGGTTCTACCGATTATGTAATCAATTTCTCGGGAATTCTCTCCCTTTGATTACACAATCAATATATCTCTTCCCCACCTTCCCCTTAGAAACAACAAATTAATTCCCCTTTCGTGACATATCAATCAATCTTGACATCACCTGTCAAACATTATTAAACTTCGCCTGGAAACAATTTGATTAATGATTGACAGTACCTGTCAGACATTATTAAACTTTGCCCGGAAACAATTTGATTAATGACTGACTTTAGATCATTGACCCCATTAACCACGTGTTCTCCCTAATGACTCTATGCCCATATTAGGAGTCCCGTCAGCATTAAACTAAATTGTTGATGGCAGCAGGGGTGAGGGATGGGGCTATAAGATATTGTTTCTATTTCTGGACACCTTGACATTCGCGTCGAGCATACAACAACAAATACTATTTCCTAGATCATAACATTTGCCTCGAGCAACAACAACAACAAATACTATTTCTGGATCATAACATTTGCCTCGAGCTTACAACAACAAATACTATTTCTGGATCATAACATTCTTCCCTAGCATACAACAACAAATACTCTTTCCTAGATCATAACATTCTCCCCTAGCATACAACAACAAATACTCTTTCCTAGATCATAACATTCGCCTCGAGCGTGCCAAAAACACACCTGGAGAAAGAGGTCATTGACCCCATTAACCACGTGTTCTCTCTAGGGACTCTATGCCCATATTTGGTGCCCCACTGGGAGTAGCACCTCCCTCTCTACTAGTATAAGTTATTGGAAAGTATGCTTACATTTTTCGGGAGGCGAGGGGAGAATGAATTTTATGCTGGGGGGATTTTGCACTGGGAGAATTATGCATGGAGAGGGAAGCTTTTCTCCACGATTGAACTGTCCAGAGGATATTTCCGTGGGGAGGGGGATTTTTCCGTGGAGATGGAGCCCGATATCCTGGCGCTATTTAAAAAACGATCAGAAATCAAATAAAAAAAAAAAAGTTTTTTCAACTGAAACTTAAGACAAATAGAAATTATTAGCCTACGTATATGAGGGGGGTTTCCCCCTCCCCAACAACTCGCTCTTTACGCTAAAGTTTAAATTTTGTTCCAATTCTTTAAAAACGACTCCTGAAACACAAGGGTCGTTTTATTAGAACAATTAGTGACTTTTTAAAAGTGCCGGAAAACTTTAGCTTGAACAGCGAGGTGTTGAGGAGGGAGCAACTTTCCTCATATACGTAATAATCTCTTTACGTTTTAAGCTTTAATTTTGCTCTTACTTTCAGTTGAAAAAACCTGTTTTTTTTAGTTGATCCATATACACTAGGCTAAATTACGATCATGTCTAGGTCCTAGTTCTGCCATCCCCAATTGCATGTTTTTTTTTCGTATACTTAATAATTTGCTATAATTAGCTTGCTTGAACATCAAGGAATAAGTACACTTAAAATTAGGCTAAAGAAACCTCACCCCCTGAAGTCTTCTTATCTTAATCAACAAGAATTATATGTCAGCTACAAAATAGTATAAATGTCAATGAACACTCTAAGAACATGTGAACATATGTAAGTTGTACTCTTACTGAAAAAAATTCAAATGAATTTATTGAAACAATTTGCATTGTCAGTTTAATATACATATACTGATATTTATTCCTTGGAATCTTAATTAATTTGTGATTCCTTAAATTTATAAAAATGAAAACATTTGAAAAATTTTTTTTCAGTAAAGTACAAATTAAATTCTAGCTTTTAGAAGGCAGAGGGGTTTTGAACCCTACTCATATTAGTTTCTGCTCGTTTAGAATTTGACTCTGTTATTTATTTTGATTTCTGTTTGTTTTAGGTTTCACTTGTTTATTGATACAGATTTGTGGTAGTTGTATGCTTGGTAGATTATTTGATTCTATTTTTGTTAATTTTTGGTTTAAGTGGAGTTCTTTACTTTTTCTTTGGTTCCATTTTAACTGAACCCCAAGCAACTCAACCCCTGTAACTGAACCCCCGTTTAACCGAACCCCCGTGAAACTGAATCCCCGTGCAACTGAACCCCGTATAACCGAACCCCCGTGCAACTGAACCCTCGTGCTACTGTGCCCTCTTGCAACTGAACCCCCTTTAACTGAACCCTCGTGCAACTCAACCCCCGTGCAACTCAACCCCCATATAACTGAACCCCCATGTAACTGAACTCCTTTGCAACTGAACCCCCATATAACCTAACCCCTGTGCAACTGAGCCCCCGTGCAACTGAACCCCCGTGCAACTGTACCCTCGTGCTACTGAACGCTCATGCAACTGAACCCCCTTTAACTGAACCCTCGTGCAACTCAACCGCATTTAACTAAACCCCAATGTAACTGAACACCCGTGTAACTGAACCCCCATGTAACTGAACCCCCGTGCAACTGAACCCCCGTTTAACCGAACCCCCGTGCAACTGAACTCCCGTGCAACTGAACCCCCGTGCAACTGAGCCCTCGTGTTACTGAACCCTCATGCAACTGAACCCCCTTTAACTGAACCCTTGTGCAACTCAACTCCCGTGCAACTCAACCCCATTTAACTAAACCCCGTGTAAATGAACCCCCATGTAACTGTAACTGTGTGTAACCATGTAACTGTGTGTTAACAGAACACAACTGATGAGCGAAAAGTGATCAAAGAGAGGGGTAATACTGAACTCTCAGCTACCATTCTTGGGAGACATCTGATAGTTTATAAGTTACCATGGAATTCCTGTTTTGTTTTAAAGTCAATTTTCTGTGAATAGGCAGCGTGGCGGCAGAGTGCACCTGGCGACGATAAATCACATCAGTCCAGTTTTTTGTCCAGAAAAAATTAATCAGTGATAATTCATTGCTCCCACTAGCATTATGCGCTTCTAGGTCCGGGATTAGGGACCTAGTGGTAAATCCAGGCCTGAACATGCACATATTTCCTTTAGGTGAATTGACTTTCCGTATAAGCACTCTTTAAAAGTTTCAACTTAATACACAAATCCCTTTTTCAGATATGCCATTTTGAAAATCTGCATGCACATAGTGTCTTTTGATTTAGTGCAAGTTCCACCTCAAATACCTCATTCTGTAAAATTTTCAGCTTTGTATGCGCAGCCTTAATAGTGCTAGTTGAATAGTAGCAGAGGTCGTAGTAGGAGCAGTAGAAGTATTAATAGTGTTGAATTAGTAGTAGTAGTAGCAGTATTAATAGCAGTAGTAGTAGGTAGATGCCCCGGAAGTTTCATCTTGATACGCTAAGCTGTTCCAAAAAAATTGCTGATACACCTGTATCAGCAATCTGTATGTTACTGAAAGTTACCAATTGTTAAAATTTAAGCTTTATCAGAGGCAACGCTGTAACGTTGCCTATAGTAAAGGCCATACGGCTCCAATGTTTTATTATTTATTTATCATTATTTTTTTTCCAGAGGCACTTCATATGGAAGGGGTCGTCGTAGAAACTTTAAAGGGGGCTCATTTGACTGGAAATTGATAGTTCTAGTGCCCTTTTAAATATTCGAAAGTGATTGGAGGGCAACTAGCACATCCAATCAAAATTTTGAGATAGCTATTTTATTCAGCGTAGTTGATTTCCAGATAGAAAATATACTTTGAGGAGGACAATCCCCCAAAACCCTCAGGGCAGGGGTTTTAAGTTATGCCCTGGGGGCATATAACGTTTTTATAGAAGGCGTTGTCGTAGAAACTTCAAAAAAGACTCATTCGATTGGAAATTTAAAGGGATAGTGCTCTTTTTAACAGTCGAAAGTGATTGGAGGGCAACTAGCCCCCCCACGCTCATCATTCCCCCAAACATATCCAATCAAAAGTTTAAGATAGCCATTTTGTTCAGCGTAGTTGATTTCCATATAGAAAATATGTTTTTGAGGAGGACAATCCCCCAAAACCCTCAGGGCAGGGGTTTTAAGTTATGCCCTGGGGGCATATAACGTTTTTATAGAAGGCGTTGTCGTAGAAACTTCAAAAAAGACTCATTCGATTGGAAATTCAAAGGGCTAGTGACCTTTTTAATAGTCGAAAGTGATAGGACGGCAACTAGCCCCTGCCCCACGCCCATCAATTCCCCAAACACATCCAGTCTTTGAGATAGCCATTTTGTTCAGCGTAGTTGATTTTCAGATGGAAATATGTTTTTGAGGAGGACACTCCCCCATAACCCTGAAGGCAAGGGTTTTAAGTGATGCCCTGGGGGCATATAAGGTTTTTATAGAAGGCGTTGTCGTAGAAACTTCAAAAAAGGCTCATTCGATTGGAAATTTAAAGGGATAAAGCTCTTTTTAATAGTCGAAAGTGATTGGAGGGCGACTAGCCCCCCACACCCATCATTCCCCGAAACACATCGAATCAAAAGTTTAAGATAGCCATTTTGTTCAGCGTAGTGGATTTCCAGATAGAAAATATGTTTTTGAGGAGGAAAATCCCCCACAACCCTCAGGGCAAGGGTTTTAAGTTATGCCCTGGGGGCATATAAGGTTTTTATAGAAGGCGTTGTCGTAGAAACTTCAAAAAAGGCTCATTCGATTAGAAATTAAAAGGGCTAGTGCCCTTTTTAATAGTCGAAAGTGATTGGAGGGCAACTAGCCCCCCCCACACCAATCATTCCCCCAAACACATCCAATCAAAATTTTGAGATAGCCATTTTGTTCAGCGTAGTGGATTTCCAGATAGAAAATATGTTTTTGAGGAGGAAAATCCCCCACAACCCTCAGGGCAAGGGTTTTAAGTTATGCCCTGGGGGCATATAAGGTTTTTATAGAAGGTGTTGTCGTAGAAACTTCAAAAAAGGCTCATTCGATTGGAAATTTAAAGGGCTAGTGCCCTTTTTAATAGTCGAAAGTGATTGGACGCAACTAGCCCCTCCCCCACGCCCATCATTCCCCCAAACAAATCCAATCAAAATTTTGAGATACCCATTTTGTTCAGTGTAGTTGATTTTCAGATGGGAAATATCTTTTTGAGGAGGACACTCCCCCACAACCTTCAAGGCAAGGGTTTTAAATTATACCCTGGGGGCATATAAGGTTTTTTATAGAAGGTGAAGTTGTAGAAACTTCAAAAAAGGCTCATTCAATTGGAAATTCAAAGGGCTAGTACCCTTTTCATAGTCGAAAGTGATTTGAGGGCAACTAAACCCCCTCTCACGCCCACCTTTTCCCCAAACACATCCAATCAAAATTTTGAGACAGCCATTTTATTACACTTAGTTATAAGTTCTGGAAATTAGGTCTTTGAGGATGACAAATCCCCCACATCCCTCAGGGCAAGGGTTGTAATTTATGCTCTGGGGGCATATAAGGTTTTGTATAGACAACATTGTCGTATGAACTTCAGAGAGGGCTCATTTGATTGGAAATTGAAAGTTTTAGTTCACTTTTTAAACGCCAAAAGATATTGGAGGGTAACCAGCTTCCCCCCTAAACCTTATTTTATACCACTTTGATATCATTTTAATACTTCTTAAAAATGAACACAATGCAATAAAATTATAACTCAAAATAACATATATTGAATAATATATGCACATAACACGGAACAATTAATCAAAATTGCATAATATGAGTTGAGGCTCACCCGAATCATGGGTCAGGGGGCTCACCATTGCACAATCACCTCACTGCAGAAGCCTCACTGCAGAAGCCTAAAACCTACTGCGTCATTGGCGCTTTACTGAAAACGAATTATATTACAAATGTTTTCTTTTGTACTTAATATTGGAAATAAATATTAAAATTACAGTAAAATTTTGAACTGATGAGCTTTCAGCAATTAATATCATTATACATCAAATATTCAGTTTAATTTATTAGTTCTTTCCAAGATTGTTCAAGACAAGTATAGTTTCACTACAAACAAAATTTGGATACTGCCCCTTCTTTAACCGTAAAAACCTAAAGCCTTCTGCGTCATTGGTGCTTCACTGAAAACGAATTACTCGTATATTACCAATTTATTCTTTTCCAGTTCTTAAAGCATTGAAAATGAAAATAAAATTACAGTGAAAAAGAAATCTTGAACTGATGGATCTTTCAACAATTAATACCATTATATATCTAATATTCAATTTGATTTTGTTTATACTTTCCAAGACTGTTCAAGACTCATATAGTTTTCAGTAAAGCGCCAATGGTGCAGTAGGTTTTAGGCTTCTGCAGTGAGGTGGTACCCAAACTCTTGTTTGTATTTATTTTTATTTAATTCAAACTTGATTTGCATATTCAATTTAAGTTTCACTCGTTTTAAGATTTATTTATTCATTTACATTAATATCTATTGTATGTTTGTTCGCATTGATTGTTTATTTTTTGGGGGGGAGGGGAGAGATGATTATTTTTTTTTATTATGATATTGTAATGCCTATTATAAAATACCATGTTTCACTGACTTATAATAAAATGTCTTTGTTGATTTATTTGTAATTTATACGCAACCTTACATAAGTTACTGCCAATAAAGCATGCTTAATCCGTAGATTGTTCATTCAAAGTATAGTATTGGAACTCTCTGCCAAAGACCTTAACTGAACCATAATTTTACCTTAACTTTTATTTTCCGAAATATACAATCTTATATTATTTACACATTACCTTACTATAAGCTACTGTTACTAAAGTAAGAGTAATGCGTAGATTGTTCATTTGTCATGGAATATTGGAACTCTTTGCCAAAGAAAAACTTAAAAAATTTGTTTCAATTCCTATACATATGAAAGTGATTGACATATTTTACCTATTTGACAAGGAGCCACCAACAGAACCAAATTATAACCACCGTCATGCATAAATCCAAGTCAAAATGACCAATGAAAAACTAAAACTAATTCGCCAAAAAACTCAAACTAACGACAAGCACTAGTTGATTGAGATTACAAGGCTTGCGTGCAAGTTTTGATGTGCAGGTACATCATTTCTAGAAATATTTATTAATAAGATCACAAAGTCCTTATTTAAAGTTACACTCCCATAACATAAAAGTCTAAATTACTATGATTGCTGGTTCAACGGATTAAGATAGTATATCATTTATTTTGCCGAGCCCACAAGAATATCTGTCAATTATAAAACAGAGTAAATCTCAGTGAACAATATAAAACCATATATGACGAAGAACAAGTATGGGTGAATTGTTAAACGTAGAATTTTTTAGCTTTTTATAAATATTATTTTCTTGAGTCAGGTATGATGGCTTCTTTAAACAGTTAGTGGTTGCCCTTAGTGTTCAGCTATTTCTTTACTGCTATTAATTTTTTTTATTTTGCAAATAATCTCTCTCTTCGCCGACTTTACTTTCACCTAGAACACTTAAGTCTTTTGCGTTGCTAAAATTTAAGAGGCTTTTACTTTTCCCTTTGATACTACGCACACATGCAATCCTTGCTCTCCTTCTTTGGACATAATCCAACAGTTCGTAAAAACAAACTGTAAGTAAAGAGAAACCCTGCTCAATAGTAACTGAAACTGTAAAAATGGAATTTTGAAGAATTGACTTATTATGCTGATTCCAAATATATAAGTTTCATTAAGTTCAGTCTTACCCATCAAAAGCTACGAGCCTGAGAAAGTTTGTCTGATTTAAAAAAAATGAAAGACCCTTAGAAGTCATAGAATTTTAATGGAAATAACACCATCAGATTCAGCTTATCAAAGAACCCTACTGAAGAGGTTTCAAGCTCCTATCTGCAAAAATGTGGAATTTTGCAATTTTTGCCGGAAGAAAGATCATGGATACGTGTTTGTTTTTGTTTTTTTTTGTTATTTTTTGCATATTGTTTTCCCCAGGGGTGATCGTATTGACCCATTGGGCCTAGAACGTCAGAGGAGGACTCAATCTAGCGGAAATAATAAGGTCGTTGTCAAACTCAAAACGAGAAGAAATTAACATGAGTAGGACTCAAAACCCCCTATGCCTTTCTAAGGCCAGAACATAATTTGCAGTTTCCTGAAAAAAATACAAATGAATGTGCATTGTCAGTTTGATATAAATATACTGATAATTAGTAATCAAAACGTTAATATTATTTGATTTATTAAAGTTGAAATAAATTAATAAATGAAATAAATGAAAAAATATAAATGTTTTTACTTTTATAACTTTAAACCCATTGTTTACGTATGGTATTTGTTATTGAAAAGTATGCATACATTTTTCGGGAGGGGAGGGGAGGATGAATTTTCTGCTGTGGGGATTTTGCACTGGGAGAATTTTGCATGGAGAGGGAAGCTTTTCTTCTGGATTGAACTGTCCAGAGGATGTTTCCATGGGGAGGGGAATTTTTCCGTGGAGGTGGAGTCAGATATCCTGGCGCTATTTAAAAAACGATCAGAAATCAAATAAAAAAAAAATCCATCTGAAAGTACGGAGCAACACAAAAACTTAAGACGAACAGAAATTATTACGTATATGAGGGGGTTGCTCCCTCCCCAACAACTCGCTCTTTACGCTAAAGTTTAAGTTCGTTCCAATTCTTTAAAAACGACTCCTGAAACACAAGGGTCGTTTTATTAGAACAATTAGTAACTTTTGTTTAAAGTGCCGGAAAACTTTAGCGTGAAGAAGCATGTGTTGAGGAGGGAGCTACTTTCCTCATATACGTAATAATTTCTCTACGTTTTAAGCTTTAATTTTGCTCTTACTTTCAGTTGACGTAAAAACGTCATAATTTCCTGACCCTTCAACTACGTTTAACAAAATGGCTATTTCAAAATGTTGATCAGAAGTGTTTGGGGAAATGGGTGGCATGGGGGGATGCATTCACGCTTCGATCACTTTTGACTATCAATAAGGGCACTAGCTCTCAAAATTCCAAATTCAATAAGCCCTTTTTGAAGTTTTTACAACAACGCTTTCTATAAAAGCCTTATATGTCCCCAGGGCATAACTTACAACATTTGACTTGGGGTTTTTGGGGGGTTTGTAATCCTCAAAGATATAATTTCCAGATTTTTTAACAGCGTTGAACAAAATGGCTATCTCAAAATTTTGATTGAAGGTGTTCCGAGAAATGCTGGGCATGAGAGGGGGGTTAGTTGCCCTCCCATCACTTTCGACTTTTATAAAGGGCACTATCCCTTTCAATTTCTAATTGAATGAGACCTTTTTGAAGTTTCTACAACAAAAGCCTTCTATAAAAACCTTATATGCCCCCAGGGCATAACTTACAACCCTTGTCCTGAGGTTTCTGAGGGGGTTTTCATCTTCAAAGACCTAATTTCCAGAACTTTCAACTACGTTGAACAAAATGTCTCTCTCAAAATTTTGATTGGATGTACTTGGGGAAATGGTGTGCGTGAGAGAAGGATAGTTGCCCTCCAATCACGTTCGAAAATCAAAAAGGGCTGAAGCTCTTTGAATTTCCAATCGAATAAGCCCTTTTTGAAGTTTCTACGACAACACTTCCTATAAAACCTTATATGCCCCCAGGGCGTAACTTACAACCCTTTCCCTGAGGTCTGTGGGGGGAGTGTCCTCCTCAAAGACATAGTTTCCAGATCTTTCGACTATGTTGAACAATATGGCTATCTCAAAATTTTGATTCGATGTGTTTGGGGAAATGGTGGGCGTGGAAGGGATGTTAGTTGCCTTCCAATTACTTTCGGCTATTAAAAAGGTACACTAGCCCTTCGAATTTCAGACTGAATGAGTCCTTTTCGAAGTTTGTACGACAACTCCTTTAATATGAAGTGCCCTTATCGAAAACCAATCAAAAAAAAAAAAAGAAAAAAAGAAAAGAAAAAAAAACATTATGCCAACATTGTTCTTTGCTTAGGCAGCTCTATTGCGATGCCTATGATAAACACTGATGCAAGACGACCAGGAATGGCTCCTGATTGTGTTATCTTCAATTAGTTCGCTAACCTGATTTATTGCTTATTATAATATTTTTACCTACATTGAAGATGAATGGGTCCACTTTAAAACATTCCAAATAAACCCACCACATAAGTCTTCTTAGCTAAAGTCATAAGATATGATGGTCCAGCCTCCCCAACCATCTGGAAAGCCCCCAATCACTCCTCACTCATTCCCCTACCTCCAAAATTATTTTCTAAGCATGATTTTCTATTTAATCATGGTTTTGGGTTTTCAGGGCCATACAATTAGGCACGTTGATACTATCAAGTTCTCCACAATCTTTTCTAACAGACAAAGCTTGAAAATCTTTTGTATCTCCCAGCCACATACACAGTAGCTTATTTGGGAGGGGTGGGTGTATGGGGAAGGGGTTGAAGTAAAAAAGTGTAAGGAATTTATTTGAAAATAAGAAAATTGTCTGTTATTTTGTTAGGTCTGGGAACGCAGGTGACTTTGCTGTTGCATCTGGCGTTATTGGTTTCGTTTTTAAGATATGGGTAGGAATTGCGAACAAATAATTGACGTCGAACAATATTCTTGCTACCATATACTTTCATGGACAGCACAATAGGGCTGCCTAAGTAAGAAGCGATAAGGCTTCAATACAATATATTAAATTTTTTGATAAGGCCACTTCGTATGGAAGGAGTTGTCGTTAAAAACTTAGGAGGAGGCTCTAGTTCCTTTTGGAAATTGAAGTTCTAGTTCCTTTTTTGTGTCAGAAGTGACCAAAGGGCCGCAAGCCCCTCCTATGCCCCTTTTTTTCCCTTCCACAAAGCCGTCCGATCAAGATTCGGAGATAGCCGTTTTATTTTTTAAATAGTTTTAGAAGTCCAATTAGTATGCCTTCGGGGATTACATTCTTAGGTTACTTCATAAGCTGTCACAATTTTAGTTAAAGCGTCAAAATATCTTTCGATCGTTTATGCTTTTATAGATAAAAAATTTTGGACTTTTAGGAATGAATATTAACATATATTACACCGTCGATCTACGTTTCATCATTTCTTTTCAGTAATCTTGGTTTTTGTGTGATTTTTATTTTTATTTTTATGTCCTGAAAAGCAAAAACACATAGCTCAAAATAAAAATTGCACGAGTAAAGCGCAAATTGCTATTTGTATGCTGGAGAAACTTTTTCAACAATTTTTAATCTTAGCACAAATAGTAGTACTTAATTTAATTTTATACCTCCTCAAGTTCCCCTGAAAAATAAAACTTCATACCATTCCGAAAAAATTCTATCTATGCTCTTTGAAGACCTGGATACACTTACACTCTTTTGATTTGTTTAAATTTTAAGAGTCGAAGTAGTAATAGTAGTAGTCTTGGAAGTTTCAACTTAGTACGCCCAGTCGTTCTCGAGATATTGCTTAGGTGTCTTGTTGGCAACCAAACACACAGTGCCTTTTAATTTAGTTTTAAAGCGATATTTAGTTTTAAATCATAACGGGCAAATTAAAAAAAAATTCTAGGGTTGACATATCCAAGATCTCTATATATATAGTTACTGGACCGTTCTACTGTGCTGAACGAAATGGCTGCATCACAATATGTGTTGTATTTGTTTGGAAAATGAATGGGCTTGAGAGAAGGGATGCTTGTCTTCCGATTACTTTGACTCTAAAAACGTGCAGCTGGAATTTTGAATTTCCAATCGAATTTGCTCCTTTAAAGGTTTCAATGATATTGCTAACTGTAAAAGAGCGGTGGTGCCTATGATATTGCATACATTCCCTTTTGAAAACCTGCATAAATATATTTTTTCCGTTTAATTGAAACTCCCGTTAAATGTTCCCTAAAAGTTTTACCTTAAGACAATTAGCGTCATTAGTTACAGTAGCTGTAGTGGTAGTATTAATATTATTCACATAGTGCATTCTGGCTAGTTTAAAATCCGCCACAACTTACCTTTAAAATACAAAGTTAATAATGTAAGCCGTTCTTGAGATATTTCTATGCCAGCTTTTTGAAAATCTACATGCTCATAGTCTGTTTTGATTTAGTTCAGCATCTGCCTGATATTCCATGAAAGCTTCACCTTAATACCCTTTAGCATGCGTAGTAGCAATAGCTGTAGTAGCACAAGTAGCAGAATGCGCATAGCACCTTTGGTTTCTTCAACATACCCTTCAACATGCTGAAAGTTTCAACTTAATATCATCAACTGTTCCTGAAGCATTTCCAATACGTCCCCAAGACAGTCTCTGCGGGCATAGTGTGTTTCGATTTAATTCAATAAAGTTTCAATATTTACCATATCTGTGGCCTTAATACCCTTAGCTTTAGTGGCAGTAGTAGTAGTACCAGCAGTAATATTAGGAGCAGTAGCAGCAGTAGCAGTAGAATTAATAGTAGTAGCCTTGGTTTTATTGGCAGTTGTAGCAGTAGAAGTAGTATTAATAGTAGCAGTAGTAGCAGTATGAGTAGAAGCCGCAGTATTAGAATGCAAATATTTTTCTTTTGGTTAGTTCAACATCCTCCACGACAAGCCCTGTTAGTTTCAACTTCACATACCAACCTGTTCCTAATATTTGGCTTATATGTTTTTTTGACAACCTGCATAGAGACGGCGTTTTCAGCTTCATTTCACCTTCACACCTCAATACTCCCTGAAAATTTCACCTTCATGCCCTGAGGAATATTTGTAATAGTAGTCCAAGTTGTAGTATTAGTATCACTGGTAGTAGTAGTAGTAGTAATAGTAATAGTAGCAACAGTAGCATTACTTTTTAGTCGGTTGAACATCCTCCTCATCAGTAGTGGGGGCGTATATGGTTCAAGCAGTCAGTACCACGGATGACAAGCGTTCAGATATGGAATTAACATGGGAATATAAGCGGGGCATTGAGCATGGAGCTCTTAACCCCTCTTACCTGTTTCTAGGAAGATTCCAGCCTTCTGACGTCATCCGACACACTCTGGCACCTGTACAATGCGGTCAGCTGTTTCTACCGGAGCCCTGTTTCTAGGTAGATTCCCACCTTGGTAAGAGTCCTGCCCTGGCAAGATTCCAAGCGCATAACCTATTTCTAGGTGTTTCATTTAATTGGAATGTGGTCGGGATAATACCCAAGTTCAATTAACAGGGAGAGCTCTTAACCTCTCGCACCTGCACAACGCACTCACCTGTTCTATTAAAGGAAACACGCTTGGCAAGACCCCATGACACACCCCTGTGGACTCCAATGACGTCCTACGATTTACCCTGTTTCAATTGAACAGGTCTAACATGCTTAACGCAATTTTATGTAACTTTGCGATAGGAACTGATGGGGTATTCCCGCTGATAACGCAACGAGAGCACACACATTACGTAATTATTGTGCAACACTGTCACATAATACTTTTTTTCGCCCAAAACCACCAAAGCGTTTTTCTATTAACTTAATGGCGGCACACAATTCATGTAAGGTCAGCGTATCTTACGCATGGAAGGCGCATAATCACTGCCGAATAGTACCATTTTGGTATTTTTCGCCCAAAAGCCTCAAGAAATTTTCTTTTTAGGCATTTCATTTATTCGCTCGAAATATTTTTCATATTTTTTTTCTTTTTCTATAGTTCTTGACCCCGCAAGGACTCGAAAGGTCATTTCCTTCCAATGGTACAACGCCCCAAGAAAGTCGTCCATGAAACCATTTCTAGTATTTTGTATCTAGAACCACATTCTAAAATTAACCTATTGCATAACGGCTAAGAAACCCATTTTTTTAGCACTCATTAGAAAGATGTGTTACTCTCACAATTTGATACACTCCAGGAGACATTTGCTCTCAAATATTAATATCGATAAAACGAAAATGTATAGTTTTTTTTCGTGGGATATTAGATTTCATACTATCGCGACAATACGCCCCCTCCCCTCTAGCATGCAATACCGGAGGAATAAGGTTGATATTAGATTTAAATTTAAGACATATTAAGAGCTTTTAAGGAAAATATCCATTTCTTTTAGTACCTATTAGATTTTATCCTTTTCCATTTGAAAAATTCCTTAATATCTCCACCCTAACTTTTAAGCTGTACTTTACCCCAAAATGAAATTACAAGACTCCCCTCCCCTCCCCAACCCTGACAAGACATCATCTCCTCCAAGACGTTTTTGAGTTATTTCCTATTAAAATTATGCTTTTAAATACTGTGATTCAAGTTTTTTGCAACCCA